>JAUEKU010166905.1:0-11633 GCA_032274805.1 Gypsophila paniculata
AGATGGTCAAAGTGGTCACCAATGGGAGAAGGAAAAATTGCATAGGTCAAAAATATTGAAAAGCAATAAAAATTCATTAGTTAAATAGGTGACCACCTTTTAAGTGGTCACCCAATGGGAATGGGGACAAGTTCTCTCCATTTCCACCTCTCTATTTCCCCTCTCCATTTCTAATTAATGGACCAGATTAATTTTGAGACGATCAAACGGTACTTATATCATCTAACTAAAAGACAAAAATTAAGAGTTATATTATTTTTAAATTAGTATGTGAGAGGAAATGGAGAGAAGAAAATGGAGAGAATCCATTTCCGTTGCCACCACCCCACTTTTCACTGCATTTTTTTTTAAATGCCAAAAAAAAAAAATATATTGGTCTTTTTTAAGAGCCATGCAAAATATTTATTTATTTTTTTTAGAAAAGAAAATCTGAGAGCTAAGTGTTTATCAATTCAAAAATAGAATTATTTTAGTGCTGAAAAATCTTTTGTTTTCATGGTGGGGGTAGGTTAGGTTGTTTGCGTGCAATGTTATTTTTATGTGAATAACGGAGAAATTTTTGGCTAAATCATTGTGAAAACGATGTTGATAGAATATTATGTTCGAGCTTAATGAGTTATATTGCTTTATTTTATACTTCATCTGTTTCAGTTATTTTTTTATCTTTGGTTTTGGCACAAAGACCAAGGAGGGAGGTAAAGACCAATTCTCAAATGACAAGTGGACAAAATTGGATGGAAAAAGGAAAATTACTCATTGAATGATCTACTAAAATAGAAAGGTAAATAAATGAATGATACACCCCACCCCAAAATAGAATAGGTAAATAAATGATTGGAACGGATGGAGTAATGTTTTAGGGTAGGAGATATTTGTTGCGGCTGCATCTCGATATTTTTTGTTCAAGACTTTTATTATGCCTCTTTTTGTTCTAATTATTTGTTATTTATTTGTTTTATGCAAAGAATTTTCAAATACAAATGACGTCTGGTTAGGACATAAGGAATACTTATTATGTACACTCTTTTCTAAATGATTAGACAGTCTATTAGTATCGCAAATCAAATCAGATATAATAAGTGATTTCGTGCAATTTTTTATTTAGTTTTTTGTTCAAATATTTTGAACCGTTTTCATTACTAAATATGAATATATTGTGTAAAAACGGAATGAAAATTACTTTAAGAAGTGATTAAAATTACTTCTTTTATTTCAATTTGAACTAAAATACTTTTAAAACACATTACACTAGGTAATTATTTGTAAAGTGTATATATTGTAATTATCATTTACTTGTTTTTTAAGATTTTTAACTTGATATAAAAAGCATGATATTTGAATTGCTAAAAGAAAGGCAAATAAAATGTTTAAAATTTATCTCCATCATGTTCGTAACTATTTAGAGAACGTCTGTATTGAAGAGAATAATCATTGCTACGAGGCAATGCACATCCTGATCCCGACAAATTAATAAGTTTTACCCTTTGCCTTCGTAGTGGCAACACCATCTCTTGATTAGCTTCTAGTGGACAGATGATTGGCAAGTTGATATCAAAAATTCAATCCATCTACAAGAATTATACTGTTCTACTGTGTTGTTCGTTACCAAAACATCTATTTTATTTATTTAAATTCCTATGAGCCAAAATTAGTGTAGATAAGATACTACATTACCAACTATAGAAAAGCGAAATATACCTCACTTTCACGGAAAAAAAAAGAGGCCAAATATACCTAATTTCAGCTAAGTTTTTTGTTAATATTCTTGATTAGTTGATTGGGTTAAAAGTTGATGCTAGTTTCACTTTTATTCTGGTTTTAGTCTAATCCATCTCCATCTCATTAGCCTTGCACCAAAAAAGTTTAAGATACCATTGTTAATTCTTTTTTATAAGTATTAACACGACAAAGATAAAAATTTTAACATTCAGTTAAAAATATATACTAATCTTGCTTTGTGCGAGCTTTCAACCTAGCTAGCACTAATAAGAATATTGTGCTTCGATATCACTTTGGATACATAGTTATAGTGTACATTTCGTGTATGCTAATTATACAATCCGATCTGTTAGGTAAATATGAATGATTAATAGCAGAGTAGATTGTGTGTGAATATGACAAATATAGATCTAACAAACATTAATGTGTGAAGAAATAAATGAAAATATGAATAATTTTTTTGGTTGAGTGTAGTCAAATTAATTTAGACTAGAAAAAACATTAATTGGAGAAGTAATCAAGTAATAGCTCTCTTTGTATAAGTCTCTCAACAATTTGATAAATCATTAGACCGATGTAAAACTACTATCCAATAAATTTGAGGAGGGAAAATGAGGAAATAGGAACAAAATTATGATACTTTTTCATTGTAAAGATTTTAGTTGTCTTATGAGGAAAATGAATTTGTTCATGTTAGAGTTTACATATAGGTTTGTGGTACATCAACAAGCATGAAAGAAAGACCATTTTACAAGATGAGAATAGATTTACATTGTAAAATTGATGGTACAATTAGTGTAGTAGCCTACTTGGATAATAAATAGGTAATTTTTTTTTTCTAATTAACCGATACGATAAATTATTAATGACATTTAAATAAGTTGAATGCAATTTTTAATATTGTTCGTCAGATATTAGGAATTTTAGAAAACAAACTGAGACACGAGACTTTCTGACAAATAGAAACCTAGTGACATATCAGTGACCAGAGTTCATAGTTGTCTTGACTTTCGTCATCATCACCGCACAAAGTATGATTTTGTCAGCTTTAGGCTAAGCCCACACGATTTTCCTAAACGGTGTTAACACTAATAAATGGCGGGTGTACTTATAAGAATCACAAGATTTTTCTAGCTTGTCATTGTATGTTTTGAGTTTGTCACTCCCCAACAAGCCCCCCTTAAACCACGGACCATATATCTCTCTTTGCTCTATTCTCTAGAGAAAAAAAGTTCGTCTTACACTCGCTTATCACTTCTACGATATTCGCCGCATAATCACCGCGATGTTTGAAAGGCTTTTGACATAAGCCACACCATCACAAATCTCTAATCGCATAATCACACGATGAGGACCTCCTATAGAACCCAAACGTAGCTCACAACCACAATATACTTGGCCAAGCCAAACCACTTGTTGAGACTATCGCTACCACTATCGGTCTATCACCACATTAGTAAGATAATGTAAGCTACAAGCCAAATCTGTACGATTTTCAAAGGACCTCACCCTAATAACATGGTGGGTCCATTTATTTACCTTACGATGCTTTCCTAATTTGTTAATACCGGACTTGAGTTTATTAACATCAACAATACTCATATAATCCTGTTGTGAGATTTCGGATAGAACTCACAAAAAATATAGAGTTCTTTAATCTTGACTGTTTATACTCCAATCTAAACCAATCACATTTATTGATTAGACAATGAAAACTATTTACCTTACCCACTGTCCATTCAAATTCTTATATCCAAACAAAGTGTTAATCTCGATGATATGCTACACAACTGCTCCCTAGGGTTACATCCATTGCATACTCTAACAAGTTGGCCGTAAATAACACTGTAGTAGGATGCTATCCCCACAGTTTTTCTCTAGGTCACAGTAGAATTAATGCAAAAAATCACAAACAAGTCAATAAGTTTGCATGTGCATTACAAATCATTCAAATAATAACACTGAATGAATGAATTGGTAGAATGGTAGGTACAAAGACAAATTAAATGGGGCCTTGTATGAGTATTAATATTTAGCTTGGGTGAAAAATAGCATGAAGTTGAGGTTTTTTCTAGTCATTTCTAGACAATATAATCCTATAATTGGCCATAATGACTGAAATATGTGTGTTCATATATATGCATGTAATAACTCTAGTTTTTGCCTCAAAATAAGCCAACATCCTCATAATTATCATCATTTTTCTTTTTTTTTTTTTGAGAAAATTATCATCATTTTTCTAGGTATTGTATGTCCATGTGTTTCAAATTTTGGTGTCATTATTTTACCCTCCATTATTTCACTGTACTTGGCCATAAAAGTTAAATATTGCTTGATTGAAAAAACACACAATGATAATATACATATTTTACTACCTTCTAAAAAATTACATCAAGTTGTAATGAGTTCTTTGATTCAGTATGTCTGACCTTGATGCGATAATGTCATTGTAAAAATATTAGCACGTTAATCTGTATTGTATATAGGACGTTACTAATCCGTACTTGTGGTTCTTGAGTTTGGTATACCCGTATACTTGATGACTCTTTAAGACAATACTTAAGCATGTTCATTTGGGCTTAGTTTTAGCTCTAATAAGTCCTCTTTAAGCCAATTCAACTCTATTTAACTCAATTCAATTAAGTTCAATACAACTCAATATCTTCATTTACTAATTTCAATTTAATTTCAAAAAAAAATCTTAAAATACGAGCTTTTAAAATCCTTGCGATTTATTCAATCCATTAATTGGTTAAATTTCGACCAACCAAAGTATGAGGCAAGTCAAACATAGTACCAAAAAGTTCAATAATAAATTCCAAAATGATTTATAAAGATTATCCGAATTTGTGCTTATGATAACTTTAAAACATAAAGTAGGTGAGTTAGAGTACACACTATATTCCCATAACTAATGACAATAGAGATAGCATTATCTCTTAAAAAAATATGTTACCGGCATAAATGTTGTTATGTTGGCAGTTAAAAACAATACTCTAGTTACCGACCATTCACTATACAAACGTATTAACTGTTACCATCATTCCCAACTAAAAGTTGGACTATATAAATACTTAAATTTCATGTAATAAATAGATGTACTTCCCCTCACGTCACTTTTTATCTATGAGAATAACAAGAAGAAAATAAATTTGGATATACTAACTAAAATCGTATCATATGTAGATATACATTGTGAGAATTCATCGATGTTAAGTTTATGCTTATAATATAAAAGGATTAAGGCGTGCTGGTCTCTGATGTGACAACAAATAAAATCGTATAGATTGCACGAAAGTTTAATTTTAGAAATATCATTGTTGTGTCTGATTGCTTAACTATTATGAATTGACACAAGTTTTGCAAGTATTCCTTAGCTTGTTGTTTAACATTGGCTTAGTTCTCGAGGACGTCTCTATATTTGCTCCATCTTTTGTCTCTCTCTCGATCTCATGTAAAGGGAGGGGGAAACGAACCTACGGCCCTTCACACAGTTACACCACCTTGCTAAGTTTAGTCCTCGAGTTGGTGAACACTGTTAGATCAATTGTACACCGGAGTCTATAACGAACTCATTATGTACTTTTTGATAACCTTATGATATAATTATATTTACCCTAAAAAATGAGTATCGTTCTTATAATTTTATCAGCTAAACTAGCTGACATATGCTATAATTGATCCATTTACTTAACTATAATATGTACAAATTTTTATTGAAAAGAGTTGAATTAAATCAAACAATAAGGAACAAGTTTATATATTAAAAAAAGAGTTGAACTGAATTGAGCTAAACTTATTTGAGTTAAATTTCAGATGAAAAAATCAGACCTAAAAAATCACTAAAATCAGAACAACATTAAATCAATAAGAGTATTGGGTGTAGGAGTGTAGCATTGCAATTAAATTGGACCTAAGTGATTCTATCTACCCATAAACTAAACAAGGAAAGTGAAAAAGCTAAACAAGACATACAAAATATTCATGCATATAACTATATATGGTAGTGTTTGAAAATTTGAAATTAATTTCATTTCTATTATTTCAATTCTTAAAATTAAAATACTACAATTCCATTCTAATTTCAATTCCACAAACTTGTTTGGGAACCCCGGAATTGAAATTGGAAGGGGTGGGGACAAAATCGGGTGAGTTATCATGGAAAAAAAACAATAAGATCTTATAGGGGTGTAGTTAAAATGATGATTTTTAAAAAATATTTTCAAATTTTTATATTTTTTTGTAAAAAATATGAAGAAAATTAATAAAGAAATTTCAAATGACTACTATATATTTAGAATTTTAAATGACTATATTTTTAACTAGGATGATGGAATTGAGAAGGAATTGAGCCAATTCCAAATCCACAACTTTCCCAAACATTAGAATTGGATCAATTCCGAAATTCAATTCCAATTTTAAGTTCCCAAACACATCATAAAGAGAAATTAGAGTAGCCTTCTTTATCATAGTAGTTGATAACAAATGAATGAAATGATCAAGCAAACTTTTCCTCCATTTTTATAATGACAAATAGACACGTAAAAGGATTCAAAGTGGGTCCCAAACTTCTCATGTATATATATACAATCCCAACTATGTCATAGTATTACTTTTGTAACACAAAATACACACACAATATCCACAACCTAAGCTAATTAAGTGCCCTTGTTTTAAGTGTTTTTGTCATTGTAACTTCTTCATTTCTTGCCAAAACAAATGTGCAACCCAAACTCCATAACTCCTACCAAAACTACTCCTAATATCAACACTAAACTCATGGATCCTCCCCCTCCTAGTAATCATCAAGACGACCTCGGTCGATGGCCGACCCTCTCTGAAGTACGATATTTATTTATTCACCAGCGTATAATCCTTATATAGGGATACTGTTGGCCAACATTTCCCCCAATGTCATCGGTCACAGATACTATTATTAGTATCAAGCATGTCTTTATACGAAACTGTCTTATGATAAATATTAAGTTTTCTAACTCGCATGTCTTGTTCATCTGTTTCAGGCATTTGAAGAGCTAAGAGAAGTATCTAAAATCTCAGGACCAACAACGGCGACAGGCCTACTAATGTACTCACGAGCCATGATCTCGATGCTCTTCCTAGGCTACCTAGGTGAGCTCGAGCTAGCCGGTGGCTCACTCTCCATTGGGTTCGCCAACATAACCGGCTATTCGGTCATCTCAGGGCTAGCCATGGGTATGGAGCCCATCTGTGGCCAAGCCTACGGTGCTAAACAAATGAAACTTCTTGGACTAACATTACAACGAACCGTCTTACTCCTTTTCACGGCCTCCATACCGATTGCCTTGATGTGGTCGAACATGCGAACCATCCTTCTTTGGTGTGGACAAGACGAACAAATATCCTCGGTCGCTCAAACATTCATCGTCTTTTCGATCCCAGACTTGTTTTTCCTATCGATTCTTCACCCTCTAAGAATCTATCTAAGGACACAAAACATCACATTGCCCTTAACTTATTGTACATTTATCTCGGTTCTCATTCACGTCCCCTTGAACTTTCTCCTAGTAGGCTATTTTAAAATGGGAATTTCCGGTGTGGCGATTTCAATGGTGTTAACCAACTTAAACCTCTGCTTTTTCCTTGCCATTTTCGTGTACTTTTCGAGAGTGTACAAGGAATCATGGATTACACCGAGTATGGATTGCCTACGAGGGTGGTCGTCTTTGCTTGCACTTGCGATACCAACCTGCATTTCGGTGTGTTTGGAATGGTGGTGGTACGAGTTGATGATCATGCTTTGTGGCCTCTTGGCGAACCCAAGGGCCACAATTGCATCAATGGGGATACTTATCCAAACCACGTCTTTGGTCTACGTGTTCCCTTCGTCCCTGAGCCTGGGAGTCTCGACCAGGGTGGGGAACCTATTAGGGGCCAACAGTCCTGTCAGGGCGCGCACCTCAATGATCGTGTCATTGGGGTGCGCTATGCTGCTAGGACTGTTGGCCATGTCGTTCACCACATTGATGAGACATCAATGGGGACGACTCTTCACATCAGACGAGGAAATCCTTAAGCTCACCGCTATAGCATTGCCTATAGCGGGGCTCTGTGAGCTAGGGAACTGCCCTCAGACAACCGGGTGTGGCGTCTTACGAGGAAGTGCAAGGCCTACAACCGGTGCAAACATCAATCTAGGCTCGTTTTACCTAGTGGGAATGCCGGTTGCAATCTTTTGTGGGTTCGGACTTAAGATGGGATTCGGTGGGCTTTGGTTAGGACTGCTTGCTGCGCAAGCGTCCTGTGCGGTTTTGATGCTAATTGTTCTGTACAGAACCGATTGGAATGTACAAGTCGAAAGAGCGAAGGAGCTGACAAAATCGTCATCACAAACGGGTACATTGCCAATTTCATCGCCAACAACCAAAATTATTCCAAAATTTGATGGAATTTTATGTGTTAAGAGTAGTGATGATTTAGTGAAGACGACGACAACGACAACGACAACAACGCTTGAAACAGATCCTCTGTTAATTCCTCTGTAAAGTCATTAACATTTAATTGTGTCATTTGAGAGCTTTAACCCACATTTTTGGACTCGTGAAAAAAAATATTAATTAGATGTGTGATTTCTTATGTTTTTGGTCCATGAGGGGGCACGTATATCGTGTTTGAAACTTATTGTACACAGTACCTATATTAGCGGAGCGGTTTGATTGTAGCGTAGAATAAAACTTTTTTTCTTCATCGATCAGTTTCTTCTAATTATCTCTACTTATTGATTTGTCTCGTAGTGATCGATATTCTAATTAACTCCTTAAGGCATAATCTTCATCCCATTTGATAATCTTTATTACTTTTTGTGGTGAAAAAATTAAATTTTCAAAGACTACATAAAAGTGAATAAGATGTGAATAGTTTATCAATCAAAACAAAACAAAATTATCTTTATATTATCAACTAAATGAAGTTGAAGTTAATGTACTTCGTACGTATCAAATACTCCACATATTAGTCAAACGTCAACATTATTTCACAACTAAAATTAAACTTTTATTTCAAACACTTAGACCCCTCCTTAGATGTGACAACTTTTAATAAAAGTTATCCATTATATTCATATTTTTACATTTTCTTACATGTATCAAACTTAATAATATTTATTAGCTTAAATTTAAGGGATGAGATATTTATTCTATAATTTTATATTACCCTCAAAATAAAATGAAATCACTCAAATTAATTGATTTTTTTTATCTAAATCATAGTTACTATTGAGAATTTATTAAGACTTATAAATTCTTGTTTAGACGAATATATTTGTTTAAATTTAAAGCTAATCAAGTAGATAGATGAGACAAAAGCAGAATATTTATAGATTAATAAAAAGTCGTCTCCTATATTTACATACCTCATTATATAACGTACTCGTTTTAAATTTAGGACAATGATACGGTGTCATCATTGGATGGTACCGAGTTTAATTTCAATACCACTCTCTCACAAACAAGTTGTGGTTCTCGCAAACAAGAGAGAAAATAGAAAAACAATTACATTTTTTCAAATTTAATATTGATACGTCCATCTTAAAAGAGTCGAATCGAAAAATAGGTGATAATTATAACAAAAAAAGAGTTAATTGGAATAAAATTATGGAAGAGGCTAATCAAAATGGCGTATAGAAGAGTGTAGGGAAGCAAGGAAGTAAAGCTGTCGGTAGTTTAGAGGCGCAAAAGAAAAGGGGATCTTTTCAAACTTTGCCTACCAAAGAAGGTTTACTACAATGACTCCCTTAAATGGAAAAGATTTTGCACATTTTAATGCTCCATCATTACCTATCTTTTCTTTCTCTTCTTCATAATATTCTTCCTATATTATTCTCTTATTATTCATCTCATTTCTTAATACAACATCATCCAACATTTATTCTTATGCTTATTTTTTTTATCTCACTTTTGCTTTGATTTGATTGAACCCAACTATAATTAAACAAGTGTTTAGTTAATTTTCACCATATTTGTATTAATTAAGAAATCAGCAAGTCAACTACGTGTCTACTTATCATTAATTTAAGGATGACAGTCTCATCTTTACTATGCATATATCTATCAATACTAAATTAAATAGGTCAAATATTGATTGAGCAGCTTTTTCCTATAATAGTGAATGAATAAAAACGGTGGTGGTTATTTTGGAGTTTGATGTAAATTTAGCCATGAATATTGATTGAGCAGCTTTAAAGATTAACGATAATATGGTATTGTGTTGTCATAATAATGAGAGTTTAAGAAGATAAATTATTAATTAGGTGCATAAACAAACACAAAAAAAAAAGTCAAGAGAGGATAATTTAAAAAGTCAAGGATATAACATAAAATTTCCAAAGAGTTAGGGTACAATACAGAAAATCAGAAAAATTGAGAAGTACATTGTATAATTTTTTAAAACTATATATCACCTTATGTCGGTGATGTATTTCTAAAATACACCGAGTCCAATTTTTTTTATAAAATAATAATCGATCAATCAACTTAACATTTGTAGTCTTAACATTGATAAAAAAAAAAATGAATTACTACAATATATGGAATTATTTTTTGATAAGAGAAAAATGATAAAAGACATGCAAAATATTAGATCAATAAAAATATTCATGCGTTACATAGGAAAAATTAATTATTGAATATAAAGTGATCGATCATATTTTGCTCAATAATAATCACAATAAATTTTATAAATTAGCCATTTTTTATTCACAAATTTTCCA
This sequence comes from Gypsophila paniculata, assembly GCA_032274805.1. NCBI lineage: Eukaryota > Viridiplantae > Streptophyta > Magnoliopsida > Caryophyllales > Caryophyllaceae > Gypsophila > Gypsophila paniculata. The sequence continues at coordinate 10,466 of JAUEKU010166905.1, forward strand.
TCATATCTTCTAACCGTCTGGTAAAAAAATTACTTTTTGATGAAAGAGAAGAGAAAATTCAAAAAATGCAATAATAGAGTCTGTCAAGTTTTAAGATGACAATAATTGGGAACAGAAGTAGTCATGCAAACATTATTAACGGAGTCTCCTTAATTACAATATAGCAGTACATTGTATGATATATATGAGACATTATTTTCTCGACACTCTCCCTCTTTTTTGGCACCTTTTTTCTACGTTCCAACAAATATTCGACATATATGTGTTTCAATAATATCCATCGTCACCAATGTAAAGTACGATGACCTTCGTAATTGTATTGTACTCTAGGAGTCTAGGGACATATATATACTTTCCTACGTCTCAAATTTTTTTGTTGATTTTCATTTGTACCGTGTAAGATGTGACCTAGGCTTAGGGACATCTAGTATGTCATGTACAAATAACAGATGTATTACTTTTGATCTGTTTGTTGATATGAGTAGTACCTTTAATTTAATTCTTTTAAATATTATTATACGTTATATTAATTTATTAGATGAATATTTTCAGTTAGCTTAGTATTGGATATTAAATAATCTAGGTTAGGTCATTGATCATCTATGACTAACCCTAGGTTGAGCCATGGTTACGTTGTTCCACAGTTGTCCCTAGACTGGGTCGTGGTTCATCCACAGTTAGCCCAACGGTTGATTTAGAGAGGCTCGCAACTACTGTGGTGAAGGTTAAGTGTTTAATTTAAATTATACGAGTATCTTTTTTTTTTCCTTTCACGGCTATCATATACAAATAGTTAAATTTATTTTTGTCTTGATGTAGAGTGCTGCTATCTCCATCATAAAGTACCAAAGCAATCATCTAGAACGAGTAACTCTCATAATATATGCATTGATATGATGTAGACAACAAATTAATTCAAATTTCACAAATATCTTAAGAATGTTTCAAAAAACATTCTAGTAAGTATACATATACTTTTAGTCTTTGGCATTCCTTACAAGTAATAAGCGTGCCTCTAAACGAGATTTTCAACGACAAAATTGACACATGCATACAATAAAGTAATAAAACTCCATATATATTTCAATCTTACCATTGATTTTGAAGGCTTGTGAAAATGGTCAAAATAATAAAAGGTGAATGTAACAAGACGAAATAATTTTGAATC
>JAUEKU010166934.1:0-11628 GCA_032274805.1 Gypsophila paniculata
TCACTGTCCGCTAAAACAACAACCCCGCCCCCCCCCCCCCCCCCTCAGTTTCTTTTGCAGGACCCCCATGACGATTGCATACTATGGAGGGGACGATCTATTGTTTTTATTTTATGTTGAGCGTTATAATATAAACACTTGGCTCTCTTTGTAAGTTGTACTTCAAACTCTATTCCATTTTGGATTACAAGATGTAATATATTTCATTTCCGCGTTGAATATCATTTTGGAGATTTTGAGTTAATAACTTGGTTATTAATTATGATTCCGCCTTAGTTAATTAAAGTCACGAAAAATCGGATTGTTACAATAACATATAGGAGATGTTATGTTTAGGGTTACACCATGAATTTTTTAAAAAGGCGCATGTATAACATAGAAAACCTAAAAATTAGGGGTACATTATAGAATATCTTATTTTATTTTTCACCCCCATCCGTGAAAGAGTACTCTACTATAGATTATTTTTTCATCTTTGTTTATTTAAAAATGATTATTTACATTATAGATTAACTTCAATTACTAGTACATTAATAAGGATAAAAAAATGTATTATTAATAATTTCGTAAAAATTGTAAGTACTTCAACAATTATAATTTTCATAAAAAAATAAAATACATATCAAATCAATACTGAAAATTACAAACCAAGAACAAAATAACATTTCAATTGTATAAAGCGAGCTTATTTCACTTACCTTATTTAACTAGCTATTTGGTTTGATCATAATTGTGGTTAAACCAGATAGTTGGTCAAATAAGTTAGCTGAAATGGCGCGCCAAACACAGCCTGAGTTTTATTAATACTCCCTCATATTCTTATTACTTTTCATTTTCATTTTTCTAGATAAGCGGAAAAATTACTTGGACAAAAATTATTAAACTTATACCGTTGGATCCGTAACGAAAAAAATGCTTTCATAAGAGTACACATTTCATAATATTTAGACTTATATTTTGAGAGATATCGAAGAGAGAAGTGAAAATCTCGAAAAGTAAGAATGAGAAATATAAAGACCAAAAAAGGACCATTATCTTTAGCTCAATATATACGGAATACTATTTTAGGATTTTATTTTATACTAGTTGTTGGACCGTGCGCTAGCGCGCACGGTCCCCCAATGCGGTAAAGTTGCTCGGTAAAATTGATGTTTGAATACAGTTTGTAGGTTGCTTCTTAAGGCTGGAAATTGTTATCCTTAACTTTGCTGAGTACCATTGTAATTTTCCCGTTGTACACGTACGACTCTAAGTTTAACGGTTTTAGAATTTCATGCATGTGAACTTTTCTTGATTGTGTAGACAAAATTGCAATATACAATTAAAGTGAAATTCGTTAGAGAAAACAAAAAACAGTTTTTTGACCACATCCTCTATTGAGTATACTACTCATTTTCTAAACTTTTTTAGGTCATGTTCACATGAGTTTAGAAAAAGGACATTGATCGGAAACCAGTATCGACTCTACATCATTATGCGACATCGAACGGAAGGATGCAAGAGGACTATATTATCGTTAATCTCAGAACACGTCTTTACATATCTCTAGAACATCGTATTGTACCTACAAGAAGCTATTCAAAATCATGTAGTTGAAATCTGTTAAGTTGTATCATCTTTGTTAAATTTGTAGATTTTCTGAATTTATCAGGAAAATTAAATTTGTCAAGAACTACACATCAAAGAAAGACAATCATGACACTTAAAAATTAAATTTGAACGAGCCTGATTTCATTTTCATGAACAAAGAACATATACCTTAAAAAATTGATTAACATTAGATTGGGTTTGGGAACAATCATTTGATTTGAAAATTTTTATTTTAAATCTAGAAATTGAAATGCTAAATTTTCAAATGACATGGAGTAAAGATTGCATTCGAAATGACAAACTTTGTTCTTGGATTGGATCCCACTTGAATTTTGCTCAAATCCGAATCCAAATTATTCATATATAATGTCATAATCGAAATATTTTACTATGACATTATATATGATTAATGTCATAGTCGAAATATTTGACTTTATCTTCCTCATGTTATCTTGTTGTGAGTTAAATCGGCTAATACTTCAAATTTAGAGAAACAAATCCTCACAAATCCGTGGAAAATAATGTCATAGTAGCACGTAAATTACGCAATCACCTACGACTATAAGTTATACAAGTTATATTAATTGTAATTAGAGAATTTTAAACAAGTACTCCATATAAATGTACAGAGAGTGTCGGATGTCAAGATAAAATGTTAACTACAATAAGTGGAGCATTATTTTGTTCTACTACTACCTAAGAGCATGTAATAACAGCACATTAAAACCCTTTAATTGTCGTTAATTGTATAAGTGAAATTTTAAGTACAACCACAATCAAAATAGTAAATGAATACTCAAATTTGAAGCGGAAGTAAATTGTAAGTTGAAATTGCACAAAATCACGTATTTCAACAATTGTGTGAAAATAGTTGAAATTGCTCAACAATGCAGACATAAATCCTAATAATGGCACAAAACTGAAACCACACAACTTCCTTTAATCGAAGTTTAGTGCACATGACAGTTCAATTGACACCTGCATAATCGATCACCACCGTTATTTTCAAAGCTCTAAGTTTGCCATACAGTTATTTCTTACAAAGTAGCACAAATGCTCATATGAGGTCGTCGTGTGCATACGATGATCTCTTTGTAATTAAAAGTTACCACTTTAACGTTGAAGGTGACCACTTAGAGGTTTTCAAGTGGTCACCTTAAGTGTTAAAAGTGGTTATTTTAAACCTTAAAGTGATTACTTTTAGTTACAAAGAGATCCTCGTACGCGTAAGACCGTCGTAAATAGACTTGCTTATCTCTTATAAAATAATAATCGAGCCAAAACCATGATTACACTATCTAAGGCAACTCACCTTTCATGTCATTCCAATCTTGTACACAAATGTGAGCAAAGTTTGACCGATAATCTTAACCTTAAGACTGTTAGACATTATTTACTAATGACTGGTGTGTAAAAGAAAAATGTGATCATTATACGATTATTGTGACTACTATAGAATATTTGTTTTTTGGGTGGACCCGTTACTAAGTTAAAAGTGACCACTTTTAAGCCCATAAGCCATAATATTGACTATAATTTACTCGATAATATAAGTTGGAAGTTTGGAAAATAATAATTGTCCGCTAATGTACAAGGTTTCTTCAGCTAAGAGGCCTAAGACATTGTTAGTCGGGCAAAAAAACAGTATAGAAAGGACTGCAAACTGTGGAACCTTAAGACTCTGTTGCGCTGTTTTCTCAAAGGTCGGAGTGTCAGACACCGTGCTTAAAACTGCCTTGCAACTTCTGCTTCTACTGAAGTTCAATCCTCTGTTGCTCAATCTGTCTGACTCCATGGGACTTGGACAATAGTCTTCCAGAGAGTTTCGGTTCACCAGGCAGTCTATAGTCTTTTGTAGAACCTTGATCCTTTTCACCAGTGCATCATACTCAGCATCAGAGTGATCTGTCTTTGCGGATAATATTCCACCGTCTTTTTCAGCAGATGCTTCATCATGCTCAGCATTAGAATCGTCTAGCAACCTCTCTTCCTCCTTCTCAGCTAATATTGTATTCTCCTTTTCAAATACCGGTACCTCACACTCGACATCAGAATTTTTCTGCTCATTTTCACTCTCTCGATCCTTTTCAGATGATATGTTGTAATCTTTTGCAGTCGTCAGTGCCTCGTTATCTGCAGGCGAACAGTCTGATAGTATCCCGTTCTTTTTATCAGATGATGAACTGTTTTCAGTCACCATTGTATCTTCCTCCGGGTAAACTGACTCTATTTCTTCCTTTTCTTGAGCTGGTATGGCATGAACTTTTTCCGTCACCAGTGCATCGTGTTCTGACTTTGGTGAAACCCTTTCTTCCGCGTCTTCAACTGACACCAAACACTCTTTCTCAATAACACCGTGCTTGTCTTCCTCTTTTGTAGTTTTCCCTTCCTTTTCTTTGTGCTCTTCAACTGATAATAATAACTCGTTCTCAGTAACACTGTTCTTTTCTACCTCTTTCTCCTTTTCCCTTTCCTTGTCTGTAATGTCTCGAGAAAAAGCCATCAAAGGACCAGCTAAGTTTGTTTTTCTGTTGATATTTGCTTCTTCATCTTCAATGCAACGAACCTCCTTGCAGTTGTCTTCCATGTCTTCATCGGTTTTGGTCGTGGTTGTGGTCATTACCTCCCAATGGGAAGTGTGAACGTCGGGAACAAAATCCAGAGTTTCAGTGTGCTCATAGTGATCAGTTACACCAGATCTATGAGTGCTAAAGTCGAATTCACTGTGTTCATCAAGATACTGAAAGGATTCTGATGTTGCTAAGTCCACGTCCAAACGCTGATAATCTGACAGGTCTGATGTCACCGATGAATCATCTAACCACAAGATTTTCTCCCGGGATCCAGTTGTTTTGTGACTTGATCCCTCCTCATGTGGCCGCGAGTGCTGCTTCCTAGCAGATGATCGTAGTAGCTCTTCTACCCTTGATTGAGCTAGATCACATTGTCGACTAAGTTCTTTCATTTCTTTCTCCATCTTGTTAGGAAGAAAAAACAAGGCATAGGATAGATAGGTAAGTCATTTCGGGTGTTCCTTTTGAAAGTTTTCCTTATTGTTTTCCTGATTGTTGGTTACTACCAACAGGGACTGGGTTACTGCTTGAGGTAGCAACAGGAGCAGGGGTCTCGTCAGGCTTCTGATCATAAAGGTCTTCATTTGGCTACAATTACACGTTATCTGTCAGTTAAGCCACTGAATAGATAAATATCAATAGTTAACCTAAACAAGAACTGACTAATTGACCTTTTGTGTAAGTTTTCTAGCACCAAGTCCTCCGGTCTTTCCAGTTTTCTTTGCTCCAAGAGGCTTCTTAACATTAGACACAAACACAGGGCGAGTTCTTGGCGATGCAAGAGCTTTTGGCGAAGTGGGAAATTCAGAACTTTCATTCTTTGCTGATGAACTTTCTTTTATTGTTACGCTATTGTTAGCTTCAGAAAAGCCATTTGAGGCCTCTGCTGTCTGTGATGCAACTGGTGAGGATGGTAAACCAGAATCTTCGGCAGAACTCTTAGCAACTTCTTTGGCGAGGATCTGCTTGTACAACTCAGAACCTCTTGAAGTGTATTTAGCTTCAATTTGCCTCCATCAGTCCATCCATGCTGTTTTAAAAAATTATGCGCACGGTTATTTCCTACAAAGCACATTGTTCTCAACTGATCTGTCGACCATGAATCCAAGTTTGTTCACCTGGTCACATTTCACAATTAACGAAAGCAGAAGATAAGAAAGAATAAACATTAATTACAGCCATTTCAGTTCATGCACAGTCTCCTTACTTCGGCCACATAGCTTCAATAAACATAGTAAATAACAAGATTCCTCAAAAAAACGTCGAAACTTTAAAGTGCAGATAACTAAGAAAACACCTCCAGATTAATCCCAAATCTAAAGTTTGGATAACTTAACCGAAAGTGACCACCGAACAAATTCCTAAAATTTAAAACTCAAACAGAAAACAATAATCGTCTCCGAAACAAAATAAAACAGAAAACAACCTCTAAATCTGAAAGATCTCAAGCGAGTTTTGCTGTTCATACGTCCTTTACACCACATTTTTCACTTATACGTCCCTTACACCACTCCTGTAATAAATGGTAATTGCATTATTTGAGCTAAGATTAATATCAATTAAGTTTAAGTCAAGTATTACTAATCAGTAGTCACTATTTAATTATCATGAACCAACTTATATCATCGTCTTTCCCTCCCTACCTCACTCCTTCTCCTCCTTGGCCCCTCTTGTGGCATTACGATTTTTTAGTAACTATAACTAAATCATACATACATGTGAACAACTGATTAATATAAACAGCACATTTGGTCGCTAATAATAAGTATCACGAATTTGTAGCATGTTGACCATTGAATAGGCGTATTAACTATCAAATTCAGTAACTAAAAATGTAGATATGAACCTCGGAAAAAGAGGGAATGGTGGGCTAGCCCCAAGCATGTAAGTTAGCCACTACTTGCAAAGACAAATATCATAAACATGGGAACGCACTTACGAGCTATTACCTTGTATGGACAAATCTTCCAATAATTACGCTTTAATTATCACATCTTCTAACGTAGAGTGATTAACAATTATGATTAAATCGAGTATTTGATTGCACACTTCGTAAGCCCTACACGTCACTCCTCACTCTCTCTTTCTCCCTCACTCACTCCACACAACATATTAGCAAAGGAGATGCGTGCAAATTCGCAATATGGAATAGTGATCACATATTTACATCTATCCATAAACACACCAAGTACGAAAAACCTAAAGATATTCAATACGAAAACGAGCCCTACTCTTTATCATCAAAACTATAGGGCCCCAACGGGTTTTAGTTAGTTATGTGCGAGATTGTTATATGCATATAATCAAGGTGTTTACAATCATTCGATGATAAGTGACAAACCATGTCCTATCCTAAGCTTTACAGCTTGAAAAGACAATAACATCAGCTCTCAGCCTCATTGTACTCGTCTTAAATCCATTTCCATCTGCGCTAGTTTATTGATTTTGTCAGTTTGGATCACAAATACAGCGGCACACATTATTATCCAGAGTACTTACTATTGGATTATAATTAGAAAGCTCTGACATATATTGCTTTGATTGACGACAACAATAACGAAACCTTATTCGCTAATATTGACTAATAAATAAAAATATAAGCTCCATCAGTGCAATAATTTCAGCTAGATGAGGTTAAGTTTTGCAAAAGCTTTGTTCCAATTCTAAGTAGTGAAGTCACCGTCTGTCTTGTGTACCTAAGGTCCAACTAAGGGTTCAACACCATTCAAGTCAATGCCTTTCAGACACAAAAACAAAGAAAAACAGCGATACTATAGGCAGAGGATACCGGAGCATTTTCAGATTGAAATCAAGCTTCTGGCAATGCAAATACGCATGGTTTTTTATCCACAAACAGAAAGGTTATTAAGATGTTTTCGAACATGTAATTTTTCCCATCTTTTTAGTTTCATGGCGACGTGGCCTAAACATTTGGAACTACAGTTTCCTTTGCCAATGGTAAATTTCTACTCCAGATTACGGATTTGAGAGTGACACTCAGCGCAGGGGTATAGAAAAGCCTTAACAAATACTCCGTATATCAATATTCCACCTATGCCTACAATTTTTTATCGTAACACACCCTCAACTTCTAAAGTGTTGTAATAGTAAATAATGTATGTATACTTCCTAGACTGAATTGATTGATTAGACTAATATGTGTAATTTCATACACTCGAAGTCTTCTTACCCTATTTCTTTTCCTCCACCTAAAACAATATGCAAAAAGCATTATGTATACGATTGAGTGAAACCAATAAAGTACTCCGTATATATTTTGCTTACATTAGTGTCAAACACAAGTAACCAAACACATACTCCGTCTTATTTTATCAGTTTTTTAGAAACGGTTGAAAAGAGAAGCTCCATACTCCATGGCATCGCTCACAAATTCGACATCACATTACTCATTCATAGGATATCCAACTCAACCACCCAAAATCATCTTAAACACAAAACATCCAACTTAAACCCCATCCAACAAATTCTAACATCCCAAACTCCAAACATGAACTCACTCCATTAAAAACATGTTAGAATGCAAACGGGTTTGGCCATACCCGAGTGGAGAAGAATGCCCACTTCACAAGTCCAAGGAAAATCCACATTTCCTAATGCGAACCGGAATAGAAGGAGTACCCTTGGACCTTATAAAGTAGACTATTTTCTTCCCCACCACCAATATATGACTCTCACAAGTCACAAGTGGACATATTCCAACAAAACCACCATAAAGCCTAAAAAGAACACGGTCTTTCACAATGAAAACATTCAATAGGCATCCAATCTATCGCCAAACTCACAATTCAAAAGTAAAAGACGATCACTCCAAAACATTTAATCCACATTCAATTATCACCACCGTCACAATTCAAAAGCAAATGACGACAACTCCCACACATCTAATCCACATACATTTATCAAAACCCTCACAATTCAAAATCAAACGACAACAACTCCCAAACATCTAATCCACATTCAATTATCACCAGGCATACAATTCAAAAGTGAAAGGCGATAACACAAAACCAAACCAAACCAAAACCAAAACCATAAACCCTCACCAACAAAATCCAAAATCGAATGACACGATTGAATAGAGAAGCTCTAGATTCCAGAACGTCACTCACAAATTGGATAATACTCCTCATTCACCAAAGGTCAACCACAACACCCAAATTTAAATGGTCAATACAGCTACTTGAGAAAGAAATTCCCACAATAATTACCGGTATACATCACTCATATTCAGATACTAATGTTGATATAGAACATAGCACGATTGTTTCAATATAACTTCAAATCATTAGTCAATCTTTCATAGGATGTGATGCCATTAAATTCAACATGAGCTAATGGGGATCAAAATAGTCAAGTAGTTTGCTTATAAAGCAGGTTGTCACCATTAAAATTACTCAGCTTCAGCTATCCAATAATTTTATCACATTTAGTACAGCTAAGGAGAAACATCTCCTGCATCGTCACCACTTCTTACTCATGATTTCCAATAGAGTTTCAATTTTCAAATGATACAGTATGAAAATCATCACGTTCTAAGGTAGGGTACTTTCTTTTTATTTTGGTCATAACAAAAACATTGTACCCACAAAGCACCGCAACATCTATCGGATAAGACAAGCAGATTACTACCTGGACATTATGCTAGAGAGCGTCGGCATCAGAACACTTGTTTCACTGTTAATGTCTCTACTTGTGCAAAAAAAGTTTCCAACCTACAAGGAAAGTTGAACTCAGTTACATCACCCACGGAATATATTTCCCAAGAAAAAAGAAGGAAACAAAACGATCAATTGCTCAAAAGAACAAAAGCCTTATGAACAATCATCAGAACCTCACCTCATCTGCGAGAGATAAGAGTTCTTTAGTATCCTCGTCACTGAACCATCCCAATTTGCACGCATTCTATGACACAAGTAAGATCATCAAGATATGCTCAACCTTGAGAAAATCATGACAAGTAGTGAATATGCCAGCTTATAAAACTATCTACAAACAAAAACTGTGTGCCACAGATCTAACCAAATAGGAACAAGCTCTAGTTTCTCCATAACCGTAATTTGAAACAGATAACTATTGGCCACAAATCCAAACAAATCAAGTTGAGCAGATAGAATATTCATAAAGCTTTTTTTACTTGCAATGCAGATTCCAGATGCATACAAGAATGACATACCTTCACAGATATCATTAGCACCATGATGGCTGAGTGCATAACTCTCGTTTCCGGCTACAAACCTAAACGAGAAGCTTGGAAAGATTTCAAGATACTTTTCGAGACCAATTCCAAAACAAATTCCTAAACGTGATAGAGTGAAATTTAACCTCTTTCAAAACTGGCGTTAATTTAGAAGCTTGGGCAGGAGACTCATTGTTAGCAACGCCATAGTCTATTCCCCTGTATTGTCACGATAAACATAGAAACTTAGTAAGCCATCAAAGTTTATCTACATAATTTACTTATTGTTTATTACTCTACAAAACAATAAGAGCCCAATTATGTAAAAGTGTTACAAACCAATAACAATCTTAACTATACAATGTATGTAATAACTATCTACAACAAGAAAATAATCAGTTGTTAAACGTCTTGGACTACTTCATTGCATGCAAGTTTCCGACACACAGCAATCCACAATAGTCCACTGTCAAGATGAATCTGAAGCTATTTTTTTTCTCCAAAACACATCAACAGCGATGTCAAACAAAATTATGCAGCAGCAGTAACTAATTATTCACCTATTTCGTACTCAGTACTACTTAAAAGAGCAACAAAAACATCATCCAAACAACTTCAATCGACTTTACCGTAATTTTTCTCCCGAACAACACGACAACAATGCCGGCCAAAACTACACAGTATCACTAACAAATTAATCACCTGTCACTTGAACATTTTCATCATCCAAACAACTTCAATCAACTTTACCCTAATTTTCCTTCAGCACCTCTTCATCCTCCCCGTCTCCCTCCTCTGTTATAGACAGATCCTCACCACCGTCTCAATTATAATCAGCCTCTACTATGTCAATCTCATCCTATTCGTCTCACTCCTCTACCACAGGTTAGTCCCTCACCACCTTTACCACAAAAATAACAAACTCAAGCAAATCTAATTCTAGAGCGCACTAAACATGCATCAAATTGTGTGAAAATATGTTCACAGTAGCTATAACAATTAAACTTATCAATCATATTCTAGGGTTTCATACTACACATAGAACACACGCACAAAATTAGGTTAAGATTGATCGGAGAAACCAAAATACAAAGAAAAAAATCGAAACTATACCTTCATCATCAGAGATCGAATCCTCCAAATCTTTAGGCAGCAGCATCCTGAACAGAAAAGATTCTTCGAGAATCCAATGATCTAAACTGCGAAGTCAAATTTCAAACGGCAACATGATCAACACCTATTTAAATTGAATCAAATATGAGATAAATAAATCTAAAACAGTAAAAAAAAGTAATAAATAATACTTTGTAATTAAAAAAGAATTGATGAATTAATTAATTTTGTTGGTATAGATAGATAGATTGTATTGGTGGAGAAAATAATGAAGGAATCTGATGAGAAAAATCAGTATGGTGGAGAAAATAATGAAGGAATCAGTATGTGTGGCTGTGTGGACGCTAGCAAAGAAAGGGAATGGGTAGTGGGTAACTGTAGCTGGAACAGTTGCAATTTTTTGGCTTTTTAAGATACGTAGGAGGTGTATTTGTACATGGCCATATGTTTGAAGTTTGAAATTTTTGTTTAATTTATCAACATTTTGTCGTATTATCTTGAAAATATGATATTAATATTTATATTTATAATGAATTATTATTATATTATTATAAAATAATGGGGAGCATTCTTTTAAGATTAATGTTAAGAAAATATGATTCAAATTTTTTGATATTTAAAAACAAACAAATAAATTTAACGTCAAAATGTCAAATAGATAACGCTAATAGAGATCTCATTTCTAATAATATTTTTTTTTATCCTAGCTGGATAAATTTAGTAAGTATAAGATTAAGAAAAATAGGTTGAAAACTGAATGAAGCTGACTGAATAAAATTAAAATGAACTGAATTAAATTAAACTGAAATTAAGTTTAAAAGAACGGAGCCCAACGACTAAATAGTTAAAAAGACAGTTAGGTTAAATTGCAAACCACTTAACAGCCGTACGCCCGTACTATATATTGGTCTTCCTGCTAATTCTCATCTTCTAATAAATCTTGTTTAAATCCTTCAATTCAATCTCAATAATCATCATCATCCTCCAAAATGTCTTCCGTTGCATCTCGATCTCTAATTAATCGTCGTTATTTATGCAATTCTTCTACTTCTAAAGCTGATAGTTGTGATAATCCAAAGTTGTTGGATTACGTTCGAGATCAATCCAAATTAGGGTTTGTTAATCTGGAACATCCCATTTCACTTTTCCGCCGTA
>JAUEKU010166943.1:0-11628 GCA_032274805.1 Gypsophila paniculata
GCTTTTCCTTTATTGAATTACGCTTATTTTATTATCGTTATTAGTTAGTTTTAATCACACAACAAACAATATTCGTTTGGCGTAGATAACTCGTAGTTACAAATTAGCTAATACTTAATCATTCACCTTCCTGAGATCGACCCGTATGCTACACAACCCGTACGCTTGCGGACCTTAAAAATAAAACGTAACAGTAAGATTGTAGATCAATAACTGAGAAAGATGCAGAGCTCTCAGCTGGATTATGTCTGAGAGTAGGACAAACATAATCCTTGAACTTGTTAGGAACGACCACAGGACGTGAGGAATATCTAACAAGAGGTAAAACAGGCAAACTAACAGGAACTGAAGAATTGGAGACAGTATTTATATTATATCATTATTATTTGTATTATTATTGAGGTTAGTAGGACTTTTATTATTTGTATTATTATTGGAATTAGTATTTGTATCATTATTATGTGTACTATTATTTGTATGATCGGAAAATGTAAAGTCATTGACTGGATTATCCAAAGGATTATTAGTCTTATGCATATTATTTTGAGAAAGAGGAATATCTGATGGACAAAAGAAATGTGAATAAAAAGGAAATGTATTGTCCTGTGTCTGAGGTTGCCCACAAAAAGTTGTGGGTGTTTAAATGGAAATTGATGTTCATGGAATATGACATCTCTGCTAATAAGGATCTTTTGAGACTCCAAATCAAATAACTTGTATGCCTTTTGACCATGAGGATAACCAAGAAAGATACACCTCCTACCTTTTGGGTCAAACTTATCCCTCTTTTGTGCTGGCACTAGAGCAAAACATAGGCATCCTAGAACCCTTAAATCATCATAGGACATAGGCTCTTTCATGAGCAATTCATAGAGAGATTTCCAAGCCAAAAGAGGAGTAGTTAAGCGATTGATGATATAGGTTTCTGCCAACAAGCAATCACCCCAAACTTCTTAGGCAATCCAGCATTCAATAGCATTGCCATGGCTGTCTCAACCAGATGCCTGTGCTTTCTTTCAACACGGCCATTCTATTGAGGGACTCCTGGGACACTCTTTTGATGCAATATTCCCAATTTAGAGAAAAGATTGGCACAAGCATATTTCACAATCTCAGTCCCATTATCACTCCTAACTTTCTTAACCTGAATACCAAATTGAGCCCTGATTTGATTTATGAAGTCCTGGACATTAGAGGCAACCTGAGTTTTGTCCTTCAAAAGGAATGTCCAAGTGGCTCTACTATGGTCATCCACTATTGTCAGAAAGTAATGTGCCCCTGTCAATGAAGGTACCTTATAGGGGCCCCAAAGGTCAATATGAACAAGGTTAAAGACAGTAGAGTCTCTATTAATGCTTCTATCAAAAGACAATTTATGCATTTTGGCCAAAGCACAAGTTTCACATGAGAAAGTCTTTAAATCAGCCCATTTTATTCCAGAAATATATGACAGTTTGACAGAAGAAGTATGACTAAGTCTAAAATGCAACAACTCTACATTGCTATGAGCTTTGCATTTATTATTGATATTACATTGACAACAACTTGACTGAGAATCAGCAGTACAAATTTTATAATGACTTAATCCTTCAACATGCTTGATTAGGTCAGGTCTGATCTTGTATAACCCTGCCTCTTTCATGCCAAAAATCAAGGGCCGTTTATCAAGGTCCTGTAAGACGCATTTATCAACATCAAAGTGAATTAGCACACTACTAGAAGACAACAATTTGCCTACTGAAAGCAAATTATGCCTAAAAGTTGGAACAAACAGAACTTCATGCAAAATGATTCGATCATGAAGCCTAATTTCACCTATTTGAGTAACAATTTTTGTAGTCCCATCAGGCAATCCCACAACAACAGGTTTAGGCAAATATCTAAGGTCACAAAACAACTTCTCATTTGCAGACATGTGATCAGTCGCACCAGAATCAATTATCCAATCCACAGACACTTGATTGTGTAAAGGAGTAACTGCATTTGAAGCAAGTATTTTACCTGCATAATTGAGTGCAACATAATCTGAATTTCCTCCTTTCTCAGCCTGCATCATACTCATCATCTGATTGTAGACAGCAGCTGGATCAAACCTTTGGAGTCCATTACATCCTTGTGAACTGGAAGGCTTGTCTGGATTAAAATCCAATGGTGTTTCCTCTCTTGAATCAGTCACATTAGCAGCAAACTTCTGAGAATTAAACCTCGGATTTCTGGACTCATATCTAGCCCTCTGCTCTGGATGCAATTTGAAGCAATTTTCCCTGACATGTCCGGACTTTCTACAAAACGAACACCACCTCTCTTCAGCCTCGACTCTTTTAGCATCTCTTCTCCAACCTCCAGCATTAGTAGTATTAACAGTGTTATTACTGTTATTGACAGCCAAAGCACTAACTTCATGTGAAGATTGCAGCATATTAGAAATGTTTTTCTGACTTTCAATTTGTTGAACAATAGAGTAGGCCTTATTAATCGAAGGCATTGGATCCATGGACAGAATATTGGACCTCAAAGTGTCACAAGAATCATGTAACCCCATCAAAAACGTCAACAC
The DNA here is from genome assembly GCA_032274805.1 of Gypsophila paniculata. Lineage (NCBI taxonomy): Eukaryota > Viridiplantae > Streptophyta > Magnoliopsida > Caryophyllales > Caryophyllaceae > Gypsophila > Gypsophila paniculata. Next base: position 2,558 of record JAUEKU010166943.1, read on the forward strand.
CTTCTCCTTGGACATCACATCCAACATTTTTTTGAGAATTTGACAAGAACATTTTTCCATAACTCCACAACTGCACTCTGGAATGCTCTCCAATTCTTCAATTTCGTCCCAATTTCTCTTCAGTTTATTGTAGTATTCAGCAACATTACTACTGTCTTGTGAAATATTTCTCAATTCCTTCTTCAACTGATAGAGTAAAAGACCATTTGACTGTCCTTATCTCTCAAAGATCTCATTCCAGAGGTGTTTCGTGGATTTTGCTGACATGAAACACTCCTTAACTCCTGCACTCATAGAGTTCAAAATCCAGCATCTGATCATAAAATCACATCTCAACCACTGTGTATGTTTAGCTGAGGTTGTGACTGGCATAGCAACCTTTCCATCGAGAAAACCTTGCTTGTTTTTGGAGCCTAACGCCAAAACGACACCTCTGCTCCAATGAAGATAAATTTTGCCGTTGAATAGAGTGTTGAAAAGTTGCATACCAGGAAAATCTGAGTTAGACAGAAACAATGGATCATCATATGGATTTTGATAATCCTGATCTGTTGCATTCGTTTGTGTGACTGAGGAAGTAAATGAGGATATGCAGAGACAGGATTAACCTGCTCTGATACCATTTTAAGACATGGACAGAAATGATCGCCATTGATGAAGAATTAAAAGCTTGAAATTGAGAGAGAAAAATGAAGAACAAAGAGTAAATAAAAGTGTTTTGTATTAAGTTAATTGTGAATGAATTACAAAGTCTTATCGTTCGCAAGAAACTTTGGCTCTCAAGCCAAAGCACCATTGACACGGAATAAGGTTAAACCGAGATGCTCTGCTTCTCTCCGTCCGTGATCTTATCATGGTTCGTCTGCCTCGAAGTCAGTAATTTTCAGTTACAGCATGGTCAATCAACCTAAAATTTTTATTTGTATTACATTTTGTCATTTATTTCTCCTTTTATATGATAATTTTGTTATTCCTACATAGGTTTTAATTCTAGTGAGTAGCCATAGATGAAAAAACATCTGTAGGCTATTTTTACATTGGTTTACTGTGTAATTCCTAGTTTTATATGTTTGGGAAGAACAATAGATATTTCAGCAATTCATTAAATTGATTAATACGAAGTCATTGTAACGAGAATATGCTACACTGCTGAAATACACGAAAATTGGATTCGATATTTATAATTTTCTTTCATATAGTTTCTGCTGTTCTTTATATTTCGTCTCATATATTTTATACAGGTGTTTTCATATTGAGCCTTTTACCGTTAAAAAACTAATATTTTATACAGTTGATTTCGTTTTGAGCCGTTTACCATTATAATCGTAAAATAACTTCTCTTGCATGGAGTTTTGAAGCTCATGCTTGTTGGCTGTGAATAACGTGTAATCACAGGAATGCCAAGCGCTGCCCATAACCAAGGTGGTGAACGTTCCGATTAAATGCAATTCTATTGCTAAAAATAAGCAAGTCTAGTCTTGTACTTTGGGTATCACATGGCATTTATGAGTGAAATATGACGGTCTGAACGATTATCGTAACATTATTGAATATACTCCGTATGATTTTGACCATTATAAAAACTTTTAATGTTACAAACCTTCATCATATCATATAACAAAGTTAACATATTACAAACAATAATGTTACAGTTCCAAACAATATAAACGATTACACAAACATGATTTTTCATACATATCTCTCTCCAAACAAGCACCGCGAGCAGTTTACAAGGCGTTTGGTGAAGAGAAGACATGGGGCATGATCATTGCTGCAAAAGTACGAGTACTTGTGTTAAGCTTTTCAAAAGGATCGGAACTTTGACAATGTACATCTCTCAACGAACGCAAACAGGTAAATCCTTCACCAGGGAATTTGATACTTGACTTTATCACGGTAGATGTGCCCCAAAAAGACGGGGTTCTTATTTTCTTCGACCTGTGCCAATCGACAAAAACTCGAAACTCCTCAAGGCATCATCTCGACCAGATTTTGTACCAGAAACACGAGACCTAGAAGATGTTTTCGACTCCAATCCGGGTTGTACCCTCTGACTTCCAGAAACACGGCCACTGGTTGACAGCAGCCGGCTTGATCTGCCATCACTTGGCTCACCAGAGGAGCTTGGCCTACTTGTTGAAACCACTGCTCTTTTTGAACTACTTCCATTTCGAGAACTACGACCTCTTTCAACATCACCTTGCTGGATAGTCCACCCCAAACAGCTTTGTGTTAATATCAAATAATCGTAGAAATAATTCCAATTAGTCTGCTACTGTTTAAAATCTGACGTAGTGTATGTAACCGATTAGAATTCAATATTGCTGTTAGGTGTTTTCTTTCAGCCTGTAACCTCAGACTTTACTTTTTGTACGGCACAAAATATATATTACTGTACTCCGTAACAAGTGAGAGCATAACAAAGTTGACGTGGAATAAGCGTAGCAATTAATGTTCTCTCAAAGATTAATGTCTATGGCTTAGATATTCATAAAAGAGAACATTACATCAACTTACCATGTCCTTGGATGAGGGATTGCCTGGTGATCTATGGCGTGGATGTTCAGCTGGCAGACCAGAGACTTGACTATTTCTTCTTACAAATACCTCAACATCCCCAGAAAATCTAACCCGAAATTCTTGTCCCACTATGGACCACAAACATAACGCGTTCATTAGAGGTCACACAATTTTCATCAGATTAATGCTTCCAGGAAAGGCGGAAAGCGCAGACTTATCACTAATGAAAGTACTAAATTTCTCTTTTGACGGAGCATATTAATTAAAAGAGCTAACTACGGAGGAAAGCCGACCTGTCCTATCAGCTCTTTCTGCAGATGGTCCTGGATTTAAAGCGGGTTTGGAAGCCGGCTACAGGAAAAAGGCGACCATGTAAGTAAAACAAGAGGACCTTGGAAAAGAGAAGGCACAAAAAGAGGAAGCTATTATACAGCTAGGCAACTAACCCGTGGTCGAGAGCTTGAACCGATCTGTGGATATTTCAGTATAGTCCAATCAAACACATAGTCAAATTGGTAACCTGTGTCAATCGGAAACAGTTATTATGATATTATTAAATGTTGATTACTCGAACAAACATCCGAGAAGATATGTTGTAAACCATATAGGATGGATAGTTTACTCGTATGTGGTTATTCGAACAATCATATTATAGTACTCCGTATGATTATTTGAACAAATATTAGAGGAGAAATTTCAGCCAATATTGCTATACCTTCTCTGATGAAAAGGTCCCTGAATAGCCTCTTCAGATACGAGTAATCTGGCTTGTCGTCAAATCGTAAAGACCGACAGTAGTGGAAGTATGATGTGAACTCTGACGGATAATTTTTGCAAAGCACCTGTGAAGAATGAATTAGTTGGCAGGAATCACCTCTAAACTGGAGAACATGGCAACATAGACGAAGGAAAAAACACGATTAAGGAGCAAGTGAGAGAGTCTAAGCAACACCAGGGAACCCATGTCGGTACCTCGATTGGGGTGAGCATTTTCTTTTCACTAATTTTGTCATACTTCTGTTTCTTGGTACCAGCTTTCAAGCCCTGCCATGGGAGACTGAGATAGGAAAAAATATTAGAAAAGTGAAATGAAGCAGAAAGATTACGAGGAAAACATTGTCAAGTAGTCGAGTTACACCTCCCCCTCAAAAAATACATGAGCACATAGCCAAGGGACTCCAGGTCATCTCTTCTGCTTTGCTCTGTTTTAACCAATGAAATACGTCAGACAGACTACATAATCGGAACGCGGTGACAAAATCTGCTATCACTCATCAAAGAAGTAAAGGCAGAATCGTATGTGAAGAGGTAACACTTACCAACACCAAGATGTGTGTTGACACTAGCATATCGAGCAGTACCAATGAGAATCTTATTTTCTCTGCATAGGAGTCACAAGATGCATCAGGTAGGTGAAAAAAAAAAAGATTTTGACGAAGTTCGCATGAGCACTGTACAAGTACCTGTAAGGTATGTGTTTGTGTGTTTGAAGATCGCGAAACTTCTTTGCAAGTCCAAAATCAATGACATACACCTGTACAAAACAATTGTCCGCAAAAAGGCATTAAGAGTTGAACACAAGTGCATGTTGGTGTCAAAAAGACAGTATCTCCATGCTACAAGCACATATATCCTCAACTGACAAACACCAAGGACTAGGAGGGGAGACATCTCGACCATGGTTTCTGACCAGTGGTGGCCTAGAATGAGTAGGTGATGGGAGTCAGCGATGATAGATGATAGGCTAGGAGGAAGTCACAGTGACCTTTGGTTTTGGTGGGTCTATGGTGGTGGTGTTGGTCGGATGGTGGTGATGGAAACTCAAGACCCTATGGAAAATCTACGGAATGACCAGGAGATAGGACACAGGGATACTTTAAAAAGGAGAAAGGAAAGGTGGAAAACAATTATGCAAACACCTTCCGAGCCTCACAGTTCCCTTATCTTCTCCAAACCTCCCAAACTACCGAATCTACAAAAGCGCGCATTGACTACGGCCAACCAGCAAGCCAAGATACAGTACAAAATATTCACACATCGGCAATCAGAAAAACAAAGGTGTGTGGTAAAGGCAGTGACATGAGATATGAATCACAGAGCTAGTTCTAACTCCCAAGCGCATTTGTCCGTTTGTTGTAAGATCGTGAGAAATGTGACTATGATGTCATGTACATGACAATACCAGTCCCATGAACCCCGGAAAGGACATACAAACACATGACACCAGCACCAGGGAAGCTAAAGATGAATTACTAAAACATGATTCTCCTATCTCACGAGCTCAGAAACAAAGTGGATAAAAACTAACAGATGGAAAGTCTCACAATAGACAGCAATAATCAATAACAGGAAAACCTGCACAAGGAGATACCTGATTTGCCTTGCGTCCTAGGCCCATCAAGAAGTTGTCGGGTTTGATATCACGGTGCAGAAAACCTCGAGAGTGCATATACTCCACTTTATTAATCTATCAGAGAGAACAGGAATATATTTCAGTCTATAAACAACTCTTCTACAATAGCTGGTCAGCAGTTTAATCCCTTGAAGGGTAATCAAAAGACCACAAAATCTTGAGGTGGCTACATACCATTTGATCAGCAAGCATTAGAACTGTCTTCAACGAAAGTTTGCGGCTGCAGTAGTTAAACAAGTCTTCCAAACTTGGGCCAAGAAGGTCAATAACCATGACATTGTATTCGCCTTCTACCCCATACCACTTGAGATGTGGAATACCAGCTTTATGAAAGGCAACACAACAGAGAGAAGATCAGCAGAACATTTAATAAAAATACTAATACACACTGACACAGGAATACTGAAAGATGAAAACATCGGGAACTTACTGCCTCCTTGGAGAAGCATGTACAATTTTGACTCATAGTGCAGTTGAGGGTGCTTTGTCTTAGCAGATTCCTACAGAGAAGAAACAAAACGATTCTTTAAGCAGTACATCAGTCACCAACGGCCAAAACAGATCACGACTACATTTCTCACTACAGTCTAAGACAGACTTCACTTTAATCCCACAATACAATATTGCACCCATTAGCAACCAAAACTTTGAAATTGGGACCTAGTAAATGACCTCTATAATCTCAAGTTAATGCACTCCAAACATTTTCACTCCGCAAGTCCATTTATAAAAAGAACATCAGTTCTTCTGTAGTGAGTTTACTAACCTACATCCCCTCCGTCCCAATACTAATCTACGAGTATTCGTTCCTTTAGTGAGACAGATTTCAAACAAAGATAACTATTGTCCAGTCCACACGTAGAATCACTTAAAGTCTTAAACCATCTAATATTAAACTAGAATCTAGTTCATACAAGTCGAACAGCTACAACAGACAAGTATTACTAATACTAACAAAAGCCGAAATCTGAGAAGTCGATAAGCGAACTACAAGTTGCTAAAGTTCCACAAACACACATAATCAACCAACAAATCCATCAAAAAAGCATGAAAAATCGGGCACAAACCAACTTAACAGCCACTTCCTCTCCAGTTTGCACATTGATACCTACACAAACACACAATTCATCATCAGAAACATACTTCCCCCCGTTCCATCCAATTGTATACGTTTCCCAAACACTCCCTCACATAATTTTGAGAAACGTATACAAATTGGATGTACTACACACATGATCATATCAACTTTAACAATTTTTGTAAAATACAACAACAAACACTAAAATATGTACCCAAGTAAAGCTCCCCAAAGGAACCACTTCCGATTTTTCGACCGAGTTTAAACTTGCCACCAATCACTTGATCCATGATCACACAAAAGCCCTAGATATCTTAAACTTAGCTTATACTTTCACTATGTAATCAACCACAATGTTACACAATAATAACACCAAAATAAACAACTTTTCCCTCAATAAAATTTAGAGGTAAATTTGACTCTATATAATCAAATATTACAACAATCTACCAACATTAAACCAAAAAAAAAAGGAAATTTTTTTCTTTAATTTTTTTTAACTAATTTCTACTATACAAGTAAATTTGACCCAAATAAAAAAGATTCGATCTTTGGACTAGTTAGATTAAGCCCAGATGATTAAATCGAAAATATTAACTACCCTTTTAGTTTGATTAATCAAAAGTTAGGTGGAATTACATAAGATTGATTGAAAATTGAAAACCCTAATTACACAAAAAGGAAAAAAAAAAGTTAATTAATCAAACAATTACTTGAATTGCATTGATTAACATTGAAAAAAGTAAAAAGGGAGGTGAAATCAAAGCTTAAGTAAGAAGAATCAAAGAAAAAAAAGGTGAAAAAAAGATGAAAAATTGATTCTTTTTTTTTTTGAAAATTGTGTAATAATTTTGACCAAAATATTGATCTATTTACTAGATTATATGTATGAAAAAGAGAAAAGGGTACTTAGAATTTAATTTTAATTTTAACAATTTTTTTAAGAAATTAAAATTAAAATTGAAATTAAAAAGGGGTAGATGAAGAAGGTGATGATGATGATGTAGAGAGAGAGAGAAAATGAAGTAAAGTTAAGCAAAGTAAAGCAAAAAAAATGGTGATAATTATTATTGTTATTACTCTTTTTTAAGTGGAATTTATTTTTAATTGAGTAATTAGTTAGTTTAATTAAATTAATTATTATCATGTTTGGTTTGATGGAAGATTATTAATTCATATGTAATGATGGAGTTTTTAAAGTAAGTCTTGCTCTTTACTATGTATAAAAAAAATATCACTGGTTTGTTGTATTGTAATTTTGGTTTTAAGTGTAGTTGAATTCAGATAAACTCGTATGAATGAACGTGGTTTAAGAAATAATTGATTGCAATTAAGGTGTAAAAGAAATGGTTTCATACAAAACGTTGTGTAATTGTCATTTTGAGATTTTGTAAGTGTTATCCAAAGGTGTTGTGGAATCATTATGATCGATTTTGTCCGAAGGATACGAAGTACTCTCTCCCTTCAAGACCAAACTCTCATTTCATAAAGTTACCCTCCCTTTGTAAATTAAATATCTTTAATTTTGTAGTATAAAAAATTATAAAAGTTTGATATTATTATTGTAATTCTAGAGACGAACCTAACAAGATCTCACATGACTATCTTTACTCTTATAGATTGTCGAGAATAATCGATTTACTCTTAAGTCGTGAATAGTGGAATGAGAGTTTGGTCTTGAATGGAGGGAGTAACAAATGAGTGAAACCGAGAGAATATTACTACTTTGTACGTACGCTACTATATACATTGGTATTAATTACTGCTTCGTTTGATTAATTGAATGAGTACGTTATGATGTTACATGGTACCAAATTCACGTCTCGCAATAGTAATTAACTAGTTATGTGTAAATGAAACAGCAACATAAATCTGTAGCAAGGAATTTGTAGTAGTACTGTAGTAGACTAGTAGTCGTTGTCCTCAACCGATACATTAGTAATACAGAGTTTAAAACATTCTTTATTACTCGTACTTTGTAAATATTGCTACATTTATTTTTATTGAATAAAACTGGATCCGTATAGTATAGTAAAGGATCTAAACGCTGTTCAATCTCGTCGAGTTTGGGTAGTTAGGGTTTAATTTCAAATTTTAGTACCCAACAAGTCTAGATTTGGGTAGATTTTGAGTCTAATGTATAAAATGCGGATCTAAATCTAACGTTAGTAAAAGTCTATCCATGCGTATTTTATCCAAGTAAATCTCCCTTAAAACGTGTATATCCGTTTTAAGATTAAAATGGGTTAAGTATAATTTAGTTTGTGCATATAAGACAAATCTTTTGCCTTTTTTTATGTATTTGTTTTATTTTAAATATTTGACTCGTTTTAAGTTTAAGACAGATATATCTGTCTTAGATAAAATTTCGTGATTTTACCTATTGTGTTCCATAACACTATAACAGCAACATCACACAGAATACGCGTCTAAAATGGCATTACTTTTACAAAACTTTATGTACGTAGTATACTTCGTATTTAGAAATGTCATGTGGCTTTCATGTCCAATAATTTACCACCCTATTCGAAATGGATTTGCTTACACACCAAATCTTAGGAGTAGATATCATGATTTTTTTATCATCATCTATTTTACAGTCACCAAAAACATTTGTAATCCAGGAACTCTAGAACATTTTTAACCAAACTAGTGAACCATCAAATTCATTGAGTAAAAAGCATTATTAACTAAAACCCCCCAATTTTAACCCTCCAAAGTCCAAATAGATAAAAAAAAGGTAAACCCTATGCTCACAATATTAGCATCTTTTTCTTAGCTAATCTTATACGCAATCAATATTTTCTCCATTTTTATGTTTGTTCAAACAATTTGAATTCCTTTTTTTTTTCTCCAACAGTGAAAGTGATAATACACCACTTTGCCTATATGTGAGATTAAGCCCCACACGTTTAAAAATGTGAAATTAGGCCCCATAACTTAACTTCAGGGTGAAAACTAACATCTAATTGTATTTCCTCCAATTTCTCTTCATTATATTGCAAATTGAAATTGAAAATATCGTTGTACGTTTTTGTGTAAAATTTGACTACTTTTTTA
>JAUEKU010166954.1:0-11628 GCA_032274805.1 Gypsophila paniculata
TTATTTTACAAGTCTCGATTAGGTTTGACTTTCGTTGACTTTATTTTGGGACGTAACTTGCTTGACAAGTTTCGTCCTAATTTTATAAGTAGTAGTTTATAAACATTTGGGATGTTACTTGTTCGACAAGTCTATTTTTTACTATTCATTATCCACTATTCATCCCGAGACTTAATTTGTTCAACAAGTTTCGTCCTATTTTCTTAGTTGATAACTTTTAAACTTTTGAGACGTAACTTGTTCGACAAGTTTTGTCAATTTATTTTATTTTAAGTTATTTATTAATGTTTAATTTAATCCTTTTACACTTGGTTTACTTTTACTTTAAATGTTTTAATTTAGATTTTAAATTCTTTATTTTACTTTCTTTTTAATAACTTAAAATATTTTATTTAATTTTTAAAAGTCAAAGTCAAAGGTCAAGGTCAAAGTTCATGTCTTGGTCAACAAAAGTCATGCCAAGGTCAAAGGTCAAGGTTTTGGTCAAAGGTCAAGGTCTTGGTCAAAATTTGACTTGTTTAACGTATTCATTTTATAAGACGATTTATTTAATTACGTTCGTCACTCATTTCATTATTTGAAAAATAACTTAGTATATTTTTAAGGTATAATCTTTTGCTTAAACTTTGAATAACTTAAGATAATTTATTTTAGTTTTAATTAGGAAAAATTATCAATTACAGCCTTATAAATTACTCAATTTTCAAATTACAGCCTTTTAAAAATTTTTTTACAAATTACAGCAAAAATTTTGACCGCATTCACACTTTGCAGCCACATCGGTGCTCCGACATTAAAATACACTAAATTTCAAATTTTTCCTCCAAATTGTTTTGTTTTGGACGAAAATACCCTCCTACATTTCCTTCATCTTTCTTTTTTATTTGTTTTTTTTGAAAAATTCCTTCTCATATTTCTTCTTATTTCTTCATTTCCTTCTTCTTTCATTGAAACTTTACCCCTAATATACATTTAATTTCAATTCCTAATTTTTTTTTTCTAAAATTCTTTCTCTCTCCTTCCTCCAAAGTTTCTTTCTTTTTTCAATTTTCTTCTAATTGAAACATACAATTACATTACTTGGCTCAATAAAATCCAAACCAATTGACAAATGTTTATTACAAAAAGATTAATGTGGTCAATAATTTGGGTTCAAATGAGTTGGTCATAATTAACGAAGGATTGAAAGTTTCACTAGAAAACCGAAAAAATTGAAAAAAGAAGTGAGTTGATGAAGCTAACGAAGGGGAAGTTCTGATGGAGATAATTGAAGGATGATAGAAAATGAGTTGGGAGATAAGGTGAGAATAAATGTATGGATGAAGTTAGTGAAAGGTTAAATTTTGTTAATTAAAAAAAAAAGATGAAAGGAAATGGATTATGAAGGGAGGAAAAACATCTGGGATGTAGATAATTTATTGAGGGTAAAACGGTCCATTCATGTTAAAATACATCGGAAAAGAGCCTTTGACTGCAATGTGTGAACGAATACAAAATTTTGGCTGTAATTTGTTAAAAAAAATTTATAAGGCTGTAATTTGAAATTGAGTATTTTATAAGGCTGTAATTAATAATTTTTCCTAAAAATAATGAATGTTAGCATTCTTGAATTGTACGTGGAAGACCATAACAAAGATCCTGCTGCTTGAATTGTTGAACCTTATTAGACACTTCTTTTGATGACAACAAACGTTATCCACGCGTTGGAAAGGCTCTCGTAAAGGAGCAAGGATCCTCTCCGGTGCACCGGAGAGGTCCATTATTTTTTTCCAACGAAAGAGCCAAGTGAGATTACCCTTTTACCCCCATTTCCTTTGTTGAAAAGCACTGGACCTCTCCAGTGAGTGAGAGGATCCCTACTGCTCGTAAGGGTATTTGATGTATGCTGCATTTCCTTGTGTTAAGGTTGACCGTGATGAAATAGGGTCAAACATAAGAAGCACAAAACAACAATTTGTAAATGGCCTATAGTGAAATCACGTTGAAACACACGATTTAATGAAAACATTTTGCTTTAATATATCGTATCACGAAACACCCCCATTGAAAAGAAGAAAGAAAGATTGGTAGCATTGTACGGAGTAGCAATTAGCTAGAACTCACGTCATACTGTCAATCATAAACAATATTGGTAGCAACTAAAGCTCATGACAATATTGCTTTTTCGTTTTGGCGTGATCAGAGTGTCTATTGTCGACGACATTGACTATTTTCTTCCCTAGTGGGTACTTTCCAAAGAGATAAATGACTGGTTAAGAAACTTACACCAGATTAAATATTTAATCTCATGATTAAGTGATGAGTTGAGAATTACCGTCGTATTCAACCCACTTGACTTGGCTTATATATGAGTTGACACATTTCTAGGTTTGGTACTACGTACGACACTAGAACTCAGGTCCCTTTTGGTCCTGCAGGAGAAATTGTAGGAAACTACAAAGCTGTGGCTGAGTTTCATTAATTGAGTTAGGTTACCAATGCTTTGAGCTTTTGCACTTGTACCCCTTTGAAATATCGTAGCCCTTTTTTCTATTCTTTTTTTGCAATATCATGACACCTGTAAATCTTGAATTTTCGCAAGGCTGACTTGGTACGGATTTTGATATTGTTTTGTTGACCCATGTGGTTACTTGGTCAATCCAATAGTACGTTGTAATAAAATTCTCATAAGACATGCAGTAAAATTGACGTGTATTGATGAAGTAGGTTATTAGAGTAGAAACTAGAAAGATAGTGATATTAGATAAAACATTGTCTAAGATTATATTTTTAGTCGAGATTGGGCCAAATAGCCAAATGAGTAAAAAAAGTGGAGGGTGGATAACAAATTGGTAAAAATAAATCCCTTGAAGACAAATTGGTAAAAAAAAGTAGAGCAAAGTGACAAATAGGCTAAAAAATGAGAATTGATATGAATATGTTTTTTTTTGATGAATTATTTTTTTTCTTTTAAACATTTAATTTATTTTCAGTTTTAAACTCCGACTTTTGTGGTTTTAAATTTTTAGTTTAAGTCCGCGAGATGGAAACGTGGTCGTATTATAAAAGTGATGAAAATCACCGCAATCGTATTTAGTGCATACGAGGAGTAAAAGACAAAAGTTGGCGAGATTAGATCGTGACAAATGTTGCCGCGATTAGAACCTGTATCGGAATTTAATACTTTAATTAATATTTAATACGGAGTACTATGTTTGACATATTTATAAATGTGTAAATAAAGGTTAAAAACTTGAAAAATTGGATCAATACGAGTTATCGAATAAAAATGTTACAAGCATAAAAAAAAAATATGCTTAAGAGTATAGGACCCCATATATTACTTAAAATTTATATTTTTTCAGGAAATGAGAAATAAAAAAAAATGATAAAAAAATTGAATCGGTGCTTGCTAACTTTAAAAAAACTCATGCGATTTGGAATACATTAAGATCAATGAGTAGGGATAGGTTAATTTATCGTCAAATCCCGTAAATTCAAGTCAAAATGAGTGAAATTATAAAGATCAATTAATTTTGAGAAGAATAAAAATATGTGTTCTTTTCATTTTATGGCCAATTTGGCACCTTCACCCATTTTTTTTTTTTACCAATTTGACTTTTGACAAAGTCTTTTTACCAATTTGTCACCAAAACCTCACTTTTTTTTACCAATTTGGCTATTTGGCCATCGAGATTGTGTCACGTATCGCTGTATCAGATTAATTATCGAATTATATACTCCGTATAAGTTACATCAAACTAGGTCTAGTTAAATTTTAAGTCATATTTTGATTTGTCTATACCAAAATGGGCTGAATAATATTAATTAATTAATTACAGAGTTTAAAAAGTATTTGATTGAACTAATTTTATCGGGTCTACTCAGAACGAAAGGCGAAGAAAAAAGCAGCACGTTACAACTTCAACTTAGAATGAGATGAGTACACGTAGAACATGCCATCAAATTAGAACTGAGAAGAATATGGGAATTATGGACCACATATATATGTATATATGTACATGCATAAATGCATAATGCATTACATTGGGCCAAAAAGGACACAAATATATGGCAAAAGTGTTGCTTAAAAAGAGAAGCTGCTGACCATGGTTCTTCCAATCCATGGACCATGATTCATAGAATTAACTTCATGATTTTGTTACTTTCATATTTTGCCAATTTATAAAGATTCGGATATCACTTTTAACCTTAGGGGAAGCCAATCATAATTTTAAATAAATTGGTCAGCCGTAATCACGTCAAAAATTTGATTTTTGTTTTTTTAACTTGGAGTTTATTTAAAAGAGTGGTGGACATTAAAACTATTACAGAGTATAAAAAAACAAATAATCCACAATAAGTCAAATAAAAATGTTAGTTTTATAAATTTGACCTTTTAAAGATATACTCACTCCGTTCCAGTCATTTGTTTACCTATTCTATTTTGGTGTATCATTCATTTGTTTATCTTTCTATTTGAGGACATTTTTTAATGAGTAATTTCCATTCCCCATTCATTCTTCTACACTTGTGATTGGTCCTCACCTCTTTTCTTGGTCTTTGTGTTAAAACCAAAGGTTGAACAGAGGGAGTAAAAGAAAAATTAAAATCAACTTACCTAGTCATCTGAACAGGTAGGCTGCTAAAGTGTCGGCTTGCAAAATTAGTCCCTAAATTGGGCAAGTTCGAAGTCATAAGGTCCCACTACTCTGATCAACCGCGAAACAAAATTCACAAAGACATGTACCACCATCATAACTAAACCTGTTAAAACTGATCCAACATAAATGATCGAAACCGATAAAGTTGACCCAAGACCTAAATACAACTCGAACAACCTGAAAACTACTCGACGACTAGACCTGAAAATGACTTAACCCAAAACTAACCCGATGGATTTGAAAAAATTATTCAAAATGACTAAACTGGTGTATAATCTTGACTAAGAAATGATCTAAACTGAAATAACCCTATTTAAAATGACTCAATAACTTTGAATCAAAAGAACCCGATTCCATAGCAAAATAACCTAAACTCAACTCAATTAATCGTTTTACCACATCTAACCTTCACCCACCAACGAGTTAACCCCGCTCCAACGTTGAATTGGCTCGTAGCCAAATCCAATTTAAACATATTGAAGAAAGCAAATGATTTTTCTTCTAAACCCTATTAGCAAACTTAAAATGAAAATATTTTCTATTTTAAATCACACAAATAATTAGAATTTAATCAATTTCAAGCAATAAATCAAAAAGTAAAAAAATTGCCAACATCTATCGCAGTAAAAATATTTGCACTACCCCGCATTTACTTCTCTAACTCTGGATTCTTCTCTCTCATACACTAAAAATTTCCTTATTTTATTTATTTTTTCTTTTTCTTTTTATTTTTATGGGGGGTTTAAATAGGTGTACAAGTGTTGTAAACATTTATACCCTCTTTAGGGTATTTTTTTTTTAAAGGGCCAAGCTCACAAAATTTTTAGAGTTTTTCTAGAGAGAGAAACACCAAGAATTTTTTAGAGAGATAAAAAAAATTTACATTGGAAAAAAAATTGAAAGAAAAATCCCCAAAATCATCTCTAATCATCAACCAAAGATTTGATTCTGAAGATGTGGGTATTTTTCATTTTGGATTAATTTTACATTCATTGTATTTTCAAAGAAATTGAATTAATTTCATATAATAAAGTTTCAATCTTTTCATAATATTTTTTTGAGGACAAAAACATAAAAAAATTTGAAAATACTAAAAAAAGGATTCAAATTTGCTCTTACATTGTTTGATTTTGAATTGGGTTTTATATTTGATTGACAAAGTTTTGTTCTTTTTTTTTTTTTAAATTTTTTAGAATTTTTTTGACCTAAAAAAAGTTTTAATATTTTTTTTAAATGTGTATTGAAAAGATCTTAAATTTGGTGTTTAATCTAAGCTTAAATGCTTGTTAATCAAGTGAAATTACAATTTTTTTGTGATTTTTTGAATGTTAGTTGATTAGGGTTGTGTTAATTTTTTGGGTGATTGTTTTTAGATCATTATAATTGGGGATAAATTATCTAGGGTTTGACCTGATCACCTTTGAAGAACACCCTAATTGTAAAAACTGAATCAAATTTAGTGCATTGAGTTTAACAAATTGTTGTTCATAAAAGAAATTTGAGTTTATAAAGCTTAATCTTTTAGCAATTTTGTGGGTAGGGGTGTTCACCGGTCCGAAACCGAAATTTTGAGGATTATAAGACTTAATATTGTGAGATTTCGAAAGGGTTCATGTCAAAATTTGGAATTTTTGTGGTATATTGGAGATGATGAGTTTTTATAGTTCAATTGATTTGTAGAACTTTTGTTTTTTTGGGGTGTGTTTCTTGTGAAAGAGGTCACTATTGAAAGGTCACAGATGATCAAATGAGACCGTCGTATGTGTACGACTCGTAGCTTGAAAGATTGCTCTAAAAGTGTTTGAGGAAATTAAGCTGACAAAAGTGTTTGCAAATGATGATGCATTTTTGGGTCATTGACTGTTGATGTTAACAATACAAAGGGATTTACATTTGCTTTGGATTTGCACATGTGTTGACGTCTATGTTACTTCGACACTTCACTTTAACATAGTGTTCTGTGTGTTTGGTACTTGTAGACGAGTCTTGAGTAACATATGTAGACATATAGTTTTGGTTAGTTGGACAAGAGAGTTTGAGGTATATGATCATAGATTGGATGATTTGTGTTGTTACCAATTTGATGAATGTAATTATTTTCGGTGTGTCTAGTGTTAGAATTGTGCATAAAATTGTTAGTCAGAAGGATGTTTGGTTATTGAGTGAATGGTTTGTGTTCAGGATTCGAGCGAAAGAAATCGAGATGATTTGAAAGGGGGGCAAGCTGGAAATCAGTGAGGTGGGATATGGTGCATGAAGAGCTGTGTAGTCTACTGTTTGTTCCAGTATCGGAATACCAGTACTCGGAACTAAGCAAAGCTATTCAATATCTGCTGTTTTAATGTCGCGCTGTTTTCCATTTCCACCTCCTGGATATGAGAAGAAGCTTAGAGTTGAAGATGTCACTTTGCTAGCAAAGGTGGATATCTGCTTCTCTCTTATCCATGGCCATTTACTAGTGTGGCTTTATACGTGATGCTCTCGTTCCCCGTATAGAAATTGTTTCATGATCTCTGTCAATGTCAGTCAATGCTTACACATACCGAGATTTCATCTTTGGTTTTGACTTTCATAAACCTTGGTACGTAGAAATGGTAAAATTGCTGAAGCTTGATGGATAAAGTAACGGAAAATATAGGGAAAAGGTAATAACGAATAGTACTCCGTAATATATTCTGGCTGCATAAATGTAGCAAAGATGTCAGTAGCTATTTGGTGACGCTGTTGGCGTCTACTTCTTATAGTGAACTGTTGGCGTCTACTTCTTGATGCATCAGTGTTACGAGTTATGGTTATAAAAAGAATTCTTATGGAGTTTGGTTAGATTGTTGATTAGACCTTATGTCCTATATAATGCCTTAAATCTTAGTCTAGCCCAGTACTCCAGGAAACCTTTCATAAACGTCAATGTGGTGACATGTTCAAGAATGAGTCGGATATCTTGTTGGATCATTTGTCATTTTGAGGTGTTGGCATCAGCTTGCAATGGCCACATTGCTAGTAGGGTCAGTATTGATGAAAATTAATTCGGACTTGTATTAAGTACTACAAGCATCAAGGTTAGTGAAGTCGAGAAAGTCTAACATGGCAATTAGCAAAAGAACTCGAGCTAGAGCAAACAAAAAAGTCTTGGTTGATAAGGAAGAGGAACATTGTGGTTGCCTCGGTTAGATCTTATTCCATGTTGCGTCTATAATGCAATTGGTTGTTTTTAAGCTCATGTGTTAGTAACCTGAAGAAGTGGAAAGCTAAATATTTTGTGAAACAAATGCCATTCACTGAATGTCTTTGCATACCTCTTCCTCTTGGTCATTTTGTCTTCAGTAGTGAGCTGGCCTTTAGAAAACATTTCTCACTCTGCAGTCTTCTGGATGGATTCTCGGATTTTAACAACCATGACCACCCTGTCAAAAAACAAATCATAATAGCTGTTTGAGTAGGTTACTCAACATACCGAACTCTGGTTGCATTCCGCTCTGTATATAGAATGTCCTAGCATTTGCACGCGTCTGTTGCAAAGTGCTTGTGTCTTCTACAGAGGTTTCGGAGCTACTTTGTGTCTTCCTTGTTTGTGCTTGATGAATGTTTGCCTTGCAGGAAAAAGGTAAAGGGATCAAAGAGAAAAAGCATAAAAAGGACAAGGACAAAGAGAGAAAAGACGGCAAGGAAAAGGACAGAAAAAAGAGCAAGGACCGGCATAAGGAGAAGGATAAAGAGAAGCATACACACAAGGACAGGGACAAAAAGAGTGGGAAGAAACGGTCTCGGGGTGAGAAGAGATTGGAAGGAGACCGGCCCAATGTGGAAAAGGTTGGGTCAAACAGCCCTCAAAGCTCATGCGTTCAAGAGCTCGAGCAGAGGATCAATTTTGTGGACGCTGCAACGAGAAATCAGTCTGTTCATGCAGTTTGTGATGAAGGAAAAGCCGAGTTTTTGGATGGGGTGGGTAGTAGGAGAAATGGTGTGTACTGGACTGGAGCTAAGAGTGGACTTGGCCAGAAAGAAAATGGTCAACCGGATAATTGTATATCAAAATTTCCGAAAGTTGTTTTTAGTAATGGGGCTGAGCAAAGAATTGTGCAAATTGGCCAACCTTTGGAGAACAATATTAATAAGTCGACTGAAGGGAAAGTCATGCAAAATCAGCATATTAGCTACAGTAAGAGGGAGAAAAGCGAGGTCAAAAGTGCGAAGAGACACAAAGGAGAAGCGAAAATCGTTCCCCAGGAGTCTGCAATTGTTCGGGAGCTTGAACAGAGGATCAGAGATGAAAATGGTGCAGTTGGCAGCCAAATTGGGGCAAAAGCAGATGTTATTATTCAGAATAGAGCTCAGAATACTGGAAATGTGGCAAATGGTAATGCTGCCGCTTTTTCCCTTACGAAAGGGTTCTCTGAATTCGGGGATGACATTCGCACGTTAGAGAATGGACAGAATGGTAGTAATCATTTTAAAGCTCCCAAAGTTTCAATTGTACACAATAATCAGGCGAAAGTCCCCAAAGTTGCAATTGTAAATAACTTCAAAACGAAGGAAAGAGGAAATGAAGTGGCCGGAGTTGTGGAAACCAGTATGAAGTCACCCTTGGAAGGGATGAGAAGGAATGGATACCATGAAAAAGGTGCCATAGATAACAAAAAGATGATCCAACTTAAGGACAAAGATCAAAATAAACTCAGAAAGCAGGAAAAATTGAAGGAAGAATCTGAGAATGTCGCTGGACCTTCTAGATTTGGACAGAATGTTAGTGAGACTGCAGACAATTCCAGACGCTATACTTTCAAAATGATCGACAAGACTGCAGAGGTAATTACTGGCAAACGGAAGGAGACTGAAACAAATGGGATTTTACATGGTAAGCTCTGCACATGTATTTTGTAAACATCTTATCATTCGTATAATGAGTCGAAGCGTTGGTTTAGGTACATGCTTATCGTAATGTGCTGCTTTCACTACGTTTAAAGTGCCTTCTATCACTTTTTAAAGCTAGTAGACTTCATGAAATGTGAATTGGGATATTAATATCCATGACCGGACTTCAAACTGTAACTTGGTCGTGATATTAATCTGTTTTGATGATGGTGGTGATGTCAAACATCCTTTTTAAAGGAATTTTGTCATACATAAATAGGTAACTGTACCTCATTGAATTCACTCTATCACCCTTCTTTCCTCTCTAACGCGAGGAAGCTTAATTTGACACATTGGT
The DNA here is from genome assembly GCA_032274805.1 of Gypsophila paniculata. Classification (NCBI taxonomy): domain Eukaryota; kingdom Viridiplantae; phylum Streptophyta; class Magnoliopsida; order Caryophyllales; family Caryophyllaceae; genus Gypsophila; species Gypsophila paniculata. The sequence goes on from JAUEKU010166954.1 coordinate 9,853, forward strand.
GTAGGTAATGAAACGCGGCCAAGTAAGTTGCAGAGAACTATTCAATCCTCTCAGCCATTCCCTCAAAATGGAAGAAGCTTGAAAACGTCCACAACTATTACTTTGTCTGCATCTAAGCCGGTGCCAGTCAGTGGCCTTAGGCTGGATGGTGAGGGACATAAATCCAACAGGACAGTACCTGCTCAAGCACCTCCTGTCTCAAAAAAATCTCCAACTACGAGCGTGAAGTCCATAGGCCCACCACCTGGTCAACCAACGCTCGGTCAGTCATCTTTTTGTTCGGCAAAGCCTTTTATTTCGCCAGAAACAAATCGGACAGGTGCTCAGGAACCACCTGTTGGCTTAATGATATGTCAGTCGTCTGCTGGAAAGCTGGATAGAAAGACGGGATCTCAGGAACACCATTTGGGTTCAACAAAATCTCTATCAACTGAAGGACAAGTCAAAGGGACAATAACGGGTCATGGATCACCTCCTAATATAACAAAAAGAACACCACATCTGGAAAAAATCCACGCTACAGTTGGCTGTCTAGAGTCAGCAAAACCCCCAGTGACTCCAGAAAAATTCAACGGGATCATCGCGGCTCATGGATCACCTCTTGCTTCAAAGAAACAACCATCTACTTCTGGGAAGGAGAAGCGTAAACACAAATCCTCCTCAAAACCACCAAGTCCACATCCAGATACCAAGTATTTGAGTCAGATACTGTCGGTGCCAAAAATGGAGGAGTTGCCCGAATTCGATGACTCAGAATGGTTATTTGAGAATAAAACCTTGTCATCAAAGGAGCATGGCGAGGGTTATGGCAAAGACGGAGACGAACAAGTGTGGTCTAAAGCTGTTCATATTGAGTCAGCAGATATTTACGCTCTGCCGTATGTCATCCCATACTAACAGATTGGCGTCTGAATTGCTGATATATATTCACTGATCAGTCTGAAGACTCTGAACTGCAGATAATTTATCCGACTGTGGCACCATGTTCAGAATCTTATGCAATTTATCTGAATGCACGCACCATGTCCCAAATCTTACACGCGAGTGAGACGGGACGTCTTCCTTCGGACAGTAGATACGGAATACTGCATAGTATGGGGAGTTAGTCATATGGTGTACTGTAATGGTGCTGTGCTGCAAACTGCACCATCACCATGACCTAGTTTGTGGATGCTCAGTTTGAAAAACACTTTGGGTGTTGTCATGCCACAACAATTTTGACTTGTAAGATATGACTTTGCATTACATATCTGAGATTACAAAAAAATGAAATTACTTTTACTCCTAGGTAAGCCAATTTACTGATTTCACTTCGAAACATCGATTTTGAGAGGAAACGCCAAGTTATGGTTTATCATATGATACAATCTTACACTCGATTTCATGTGAGATGGTTGTATATACATTTGAGTTATTCAGTTACTAATTACTATACATTTCAATTAGTATACGCTTCATAGTTTTTAATCACATAAACGGTTTCACAATAAACTAATTAATCTTGAGATATTGTATCTAATAATTATGTGCAGTTTTGAAATTAGTCTAGATTATGTCAACATAAAATGATGTGTGTTTTAGTGAGTCATATCTACATGAGTACATGACTACATGTTATATTACACCGTAATCTATATGATTGCTACATTTAACTGCCAGAATGCAAATACAATATACATCCAAAATACAGTTAAAATTTTATAAATTAATAATGTTGGGACCGGAGAAATTTATTAATTTAGAGAGTTATTAATTTATCGATAAATTAATAATTAT
>JAUEKU010166965.1:0-11628 GCA_032274805.1 Gypsophila paniculata
GCAATACCACGGGGACGGGGATTTGAACCCATGACATATCGTCACGGATCCCATCTTGACTACTAGGCCAAGACATATTTGGTTAAAAAAATATATTTATATTTGGAAAGAATCTTTTAGAAAATGACTTAGAGTAATTTTAAAAAGAGAAAATATTTCATTTCGGTTAATAAATACTATCCGTATATACACGTAAGAAAAACCGATAACATTTTGGTAATTAATGAGAAAAGGGAGTATATTTCAATTAAGTAGTTTGACCAAAGCCGCCATTGGAGCAGCTCTCAACAAACCCTCAAAACTCCCTCAAAATTTCTCAGCAATGGCTAACACCAGTGACAAAGTCAAGACTAAATCTGCTTCAAAATCTGGTATTTCTGAAATTTCACTTTTAATTTTATTTATTTTTTAGTTTTAATTTGAAATTATTGGTTTTTGGTTGATTGTTTTTAAGTAAAGATGTGATATTTGGTGTGAAATTGATAGGTGGGAAGAAAAAAGAGGTGAAAAAAGAAACTGGGTTGGGCTTATCTTTCAAAAAAGATGACAACTTTGGAGAGTGGTACTCCGAGGTACGAGTAATTCTTGTGAAAGACCGTCTTTTTTTTTTTTTAGGTTTTGTGTTGATGTATAGTGAGATTTTATTAATCCGGTATTTTAAAATTTGAGTAATTCTTCGGTAAGACGGTTGTATGAGTAGTTTTGGATATGGTTTTCGTTGGGACTGAAGTGTGACTGTTATAATGATTGCCGGGTCAATTATTGCCACATTGTGACCATTTTTATGTACTGATAATGGTCACAATTCGTTACCTTTGAGTAATTCTCTTGTAAGATCGATGTATGAGTAATTTTGGCTAGATTAAAATTGAGTCTGTTATTGGTAAATCACTAAATTGTGACCCATTTTTTAAAAAGTCCTGATAAATGGTCACAAATCATGTTACAATAATCGTTATAATGTCACATTTTTGTCACAAACATTCCTATTTATTGCATACAATGGTTTCGTTGGAGAATTCATGTTTAATTCTAGGTATGAATATTTATGTACTTTTTTTTAGTGTAAATTTAACGTTTTTCAGTGTTGGGTGTTGTTATTGGATTTGTAGGTGGTGGTTAACGGTGAGATGATTGAGTATTACGACATTTCCGGATGCTACATTTTGAGGCCAACTACTATGGCCATTTGGGATATTTTGAAAGTAAGTTTTCTTTATTGTTTGTTGTAATTGTAATCATAAATTTCATGAGTTAGCAATGTGTATGAATATGTATGTCTTCTAGATGTAACACGTTTGTCCAATGTTTCTTCGACACTTCACTTTGATGCTGCGTCTTGTGTTTGACACGACGACTCCGACATTTCATTTTAGACCGCAACATGGAACTTTTTCACAAAATGACCCTGTCTGACACTCGTGACTTTGTTTTGTAGTAGTAGATTATGTGATTTACATTTGGACACGACTGAACTTTTGAAGTTTTAGGGGTATAACTGTAGGACTGGTTGTGTTTCCACTAACGGTATAGCTCGTAGCTGATGGTTTACTGAAATATTTGTTTTCTCTAGCTCTGACAACCAGTTGCATGTATTGTTGACGGTTTTTGTTTGAAGAACATACTACTGTTTTGATAGTTGACAAGCTTCGCTATTTGCATGGCGTAGTTGAATTTCGCCCCTTGGGTTGCCAATAAGGTCTTGGTTACCTTAGTATATATTTCGGGGAGTGTTTGGGCGATTTTATTTTCCATGAATTCAGTTTTAGATTTTGCTTATTAGAGGAACTCTGATGTGTATTATGTGTTTTCGTCGAGTGTCATATCAGAAAATAGTTAGCCATAGAGTTTATATCATGATCGTGTTTCTAAGTGTCGTTCTTTGTTTTGATACTCCATACAGTCTAAAATTAACACTCTTAGCGTGTGAAGCACCCATGATTCCATGACTTTGTTTAATTCCTTGTATACATTGAACTTGCAGGATTTTTTTGATGACAAAATCAAGAAAATGAAGATAAAGAATTGCTATTTTCCTCTATTTGTATCCCCTGGGGTATTAGAAAAGGAGAAAGATCATATTGAGGGGTTTGCCCCCGAGGTAAAATTAATGTATATCTGTGTTTTAATATGAGAAAAGATGTCTTATAAAGTAAGAAAAATGATGTCTCTCAGAAGGTTGGAGTTTGGACAATGCAAACTGGTGACTTTCCTCAGTGACAATCTGACCAACCTGTTTCACAAATGTAATTACGTAACCAGTTATTTAAATATTCTGCATCAGGTTGCATGGGTTACAAAGAGCGGAAAATCTGATCTAGAAGTTCCAATTGCCATTCGCCCAACCAGCGAGACTGTCATGTACCCATACTTCTCCAAGTGGATCCGGGGACACCGTGATCTGCCCTTGAGACTTAACCAATGGTGTAATGTTGTCCGTTGGGAGTTCAGCAATCCTACTCCTTTCATCAGGTAGCGTGTGGTGAATACGATTTGCCATCATGTTATTGCTTGAGATATTCATTACATGGTATCACATTAACTTAACTATTACTGCTGCTCGGGAAATGAGTGATGTTGTCAAATCATCGAATGTTGCAAGCTTAACATGCTCTCATTTCTTTGCATTTTGTGCGTGGCCGACTTTTGTTGTCGACTCAAGTGTCTCAAGTGTCTCAAGTGTTTTATCCATTTAGCTTGTTATGGTGATCTAATATGTAATCAAGATTCTAGAGTGGAATCATTTCATCACAGTTGGTGTGAAACGATCACACGGCGTGGAATTATTGTCTGATTGAAGCTTGTTCTGTGTTTATAGGAGTCGTGAATTTCTTTGGCAAGAGGGCCATACAGCTTTTGCAACTCAGGCGGAGGCAGATGCCGAGGTATGATTACTTCACGTTCTGTGAGTCTGTCATAGTTCCTAGTCATGTGGACGTTGGAGCCAGCTAGTGACTTCTGTACCTTACAAGTTTGGTTGCATAAAAAACAAGGATACTCATCATGATTCATGACATAATTAATTATATCGATGCAGCTTGTTAACAGCAACTTGTCATCTCTATTATGATGCTGATCTTGTTTTACGCCAACCCACCTGTTCTCTCGTTTCTCTGCCAATCATTAGTTTCTCTTAGTCAGAACCGTTCTTGGTTTACAGTTAGCTAAATCGATCTTTCTTAAAACATTTATGATCTGCTGTTGAAATTTTCTATCAGGTTCTTCAAATATTGGAACTTTACAGGCAAGTGTATGAAGATTATTTGGCTGTTCCTGTCGTCAAAGGCAAGAAAAGTGAACTAGAGAAGTTTGCTGGGGGTTATTATACTACTAGTGTCGAGGTATAAGAACTAAGAAGTTGTTTATGGTTCGAAATAGTTTAGCTTATTTGTTCCGTCTCTTAAATCTTATTTGTATTTCAGGCTTTCATTCCAAACACTGGACGTGGTGTTCAAGGTGCTACTTCCCATTGTTTGGGTCAAAATTTTGCAAAGATGTTTGACATAACTTTTGAAAACGAGAAAGGAGAGAAGGCTATGGTCTGGCAGAACTCCTGGGCATACAGTACCCGAACGGTATTCCATTGTACCATCCAGCTATTCACATTAATCGAAACATACTGTCATTCCAATATGTGGGATATTCCATGTGTTCAATTTTCCGTCGTTTGCATTTTGACTCACCTCAGAATCACCTATTTTGTGAAATTCCATCTTTGTGGGAAATTCCACATGTTCAATTTTTCTCATTGCAGCTTTGTAGCGTGTGACATAAAGATACCGTTTCCTAAAGAAGTTTTGTTTCGGAGGATGAGGCATGAGCTTTACATTTTATTAATCTCTACAATATTCTCTGATACAACCAAATTTCTCGATGAATATGCAGATAGGGGTGATGGTGATGACACACGGGGATGACAAGGGTTTAGTACTACCTCCGAAAGTGGCGGAGTTACAAATTGTGGTGGTGCCTGTTCCTTTCAAAGATGCAGACACACAAGGAATCTTCGATGCTTGTACTGCTACTGTCAACACTTTGATTGATGCTGGCTTCCGAGTCGAGGCAGATCTTAGGGATAACTATTCTCCGGGCTGGAAGTATTCCCAGTGGGAGATGAAAGGTGTTCCTTTGAGGATTGAGATTGGCCCGAAGGATTTGGCCAAGAGTCAGGTAATTGCGGTGCTCCTCTTCTCCGCTTTCTCTGCTATGGCCAATAGGGTAAGCTAGACCATTCTAGCGGATTGATTGGGTTTTGGCTGGTCAATACGGGTTTGGGTCAGAATTCCGATGGACAATACATTCTCACCCACCTTTTTGCTTACCTTTTTTCCAAAAAAATGATGTTCTTTAATTTTCACTCGTATGGCAAATAGGGTAACTGTTCTCTGCATTCTGTTGTTGCCCCCTGTCCTCAAAAGCATATCAGACTCGATTCTCTATGTATAAGCCTTAATAGAATGATGAGTAACTTTCCAGGTTCGTGCTGTTCGACGTGACAACTCTGCCAAGGTGGACCTACCAATGGCGGATTTGGTGGAGCAGGTGAAGGGGTTATTGGATCAAATTCAGCAAAACCTGTTCGAAGTTGCTAAACAGAAGAGAGATGCCTGCATCCAAGTAATTAAGACATGGGATGAATTTGTTGATGCATTGGCTCACAAGAAATTAATTTTAGCTCCTTGGTGTGATGAAGAGGTACCATTCTTTCACTTTTCACATTACATTCTGAGACCTGGCTTTCAAAAGTTCGATTGCTATTTTTCTGCTTTGTCCATCTGTATGACTGTGTATCTGATGGAGTTATTATGGGCTGAATCAAAATTATTCATAAAACGCTTAATGCTTCCTTTTTCACAAAGTAGATTTTCTGTCTTGTTTTCGGTAATGGATTTTTTGCGTCTTTATAGGCACTGTGGTTATGATCATGATAATGATTAGTGCTTCCTTATTTTGGTACGATAGTACACATGATCATTGATTGCTTCATCTTGAACTTTCGTCTTACCAGGAAGTTGAGAAAGACGTAAAAGCACGAACGAAGGGTGAAATGGGAGCGGCAAAGACACTCTGTACCCCATTTGACCAGCCAGAAATGGAAGAAGGTATGTAATATTATGCTCTTCTTAAGCAATACTACAAATATCATTTCAGAAAAAAAAGAAAAGAAAAAGAAAAAAAAACACAAATATCGTAGCAACTCCATGAACAGTGTAAATGTCTTAACTGATGGAATTCCTTTCTAGGAACCCTGTGCTTTGCTTCGGGAAAACCCGCTACAAAATGGACTTACTGGGGCAGGAGCTACTAAAACTGTCATGCCAAGGGTGATTTGGTGAATTCGTGAATTCTGTCGAAACCAAGTTGAATGTTTTTGTTCACCAACATGGAACAGTTTAATCGTGAACTAGTTTTGTACGGAGTATAACACTACTGACCTACTCCAAAGTGAGACTTACATCATTCGTGATCATTGTTTCACCCAAGTTTCTGTTTGTTGTGGAATTCATTGATCTTCTGGTCTCTGATGATTTTGCATTTGAGCTCGGTGGCACAAGAAAGGCGATTGAGGTTTTGCTCCTGGTCCTTCAAATTATTGCATTCTCGAGTCTTGAGCTTGAAATCCCCAATTAATTTGAATTTATCCTTTATTCATTCGATTCCAATGTTCACATTTCTTCCATAAACTTTGGTGAATGTATTGCTGATTACGTATTTCCTTGGCTTAATCAAATTCCTCGCACTTCTTATTTCTCTGGGCATATTTCGATCAAGTTTTGATCAAGTTGAATTAATCCTTCAATCATCAATCGCAGTGTGTTGTGGCAGTCAGGGGACTTGTTTTCAATTCGCAATTTTAAGGTCACTCGAAACAGAAAGTTTTCAGTCTTTTCACCCCACATATCACAATCCAAGCTGTTGACAGAAAATTTGGTCTTGGTTTATTATCCGAATGATTTTTAGATTCAAGATACCCAGGTTCCGGGGACTTGCTTCGTGGGTGTTAGAGCTAGTGCATTCTCGGGTATTCAGTTTGAGACGTTTGATTAAGCTAGAATGACCCTCTTTAATGAGCGATGCATGACATTTTTAACAGTAAACTGTGACTTGAAGACCTACTGATAAATTTTACAACAAACAGTAGAAGTCAACACCAAGACTCTGATGTGTGCATGCTCGTCAATCATCATTAACAAAAACTGCAGCCCAAAAATCAATTATTCCTTCAATAAGTGGGTTTTGAATTTCTGGTACAAGGATTCTCAACTCGTTCAACTGACGATAGAAACAAGTGTAGTAGGGCAGCAATCTAAAGCCGTCATAAAGGCATTTTGGCAGGTGTGCCAGCTTCACGGGGATACTTCCTCGGAGTTGGACGGTCCTTCACACATATAATTGCGGTTCTCTGTCCGTAAGGGCTGTGTGAGTCCACTAATCAACAACAACAAAGGAATGTGTCATTATCAATTAAAACCAGCAACATTTCTAAATGCTTTTATGCCTATGCAAAAGCCATTTGCTCAAAATATCAGATGCATAAGAAATCGATCCTCGGTGCAAAAAAAGAAATTGTTCCTGGATTAGTCTAGCTCTCCCTAAAAAGATGAAACCCATTTTTAAAAACTATCATGAGGAAAATAAAAGAGTGAAGAATTATGATGCTCAAACAGTCGAACATTCATAAGCAGGATAGACCGATTGAAGCTGGCTGAGCACAGCCTGGATGCAAACCCGATAAAATTACTAATTACAAAAAATAGAAAATTGTGAAGACTCAAAAAATTTTGTCGCACACAAATGAAGTATTAATAAAGTTAATGGTAGTTGGCAAAATAAAAAAAATAAAAATAAAAGTTAATGGTGGTTCTTATTGTTTTGATATTTGGCCTAATAATCTAATAGGACATCACTTTATAGTAAAGTAAGTTGAGGCATGAATGCAAACTTTTAGATCATACAAAATACAACACCAATATGCAATGTGCTGTATTTAAAAACACACCTAACTGCTGATGCGCTACAGATGCACCCATCAAATCTATTGCTGTTTCGGCATTTTTAACTTCCTCCTGATAAAGCATAGTAAAGGCAAAAAACATGAGTTGACGACAAGATGAAAAGAAAATCTAACAGAATAGCATATCAAGAACAGTTCAAGCAGGAGCATTGTCAGACTGTCGGCACCTGAGGATCGTGACCTTTGGCAGCTACAAAAAGACCACCAACGCGAACCAAGGGAAGGCAATACTCGGCTGAACAAAAGAAGACGTGAGAGAAGAGATGAGGAAATTGAATATGCATTTTAATAAACTGATAAGAGTCCTATATTTACCTAGAACCCTCAGTTCTGCAACAGCCCTAGCAATTGCAACGTCAAATGACTCTCTGAACTCTGCCGACTGTCCAGCAATCTGCCCTATAGTCAAAAGAAATATAGCGTATGCAAATTTGACACAAAATTATGTAGATCAGACACAATCTGTAGCATATAAACTTAAAAACATGGGAAAGGGTCTCGTGAAAATTACCTCAGCCCTGTCACGGACTACTTGCACATTTGACACACCAGCAACACTGACCGCATGCTCCAAGAACAAACAGCGCTTGTTCATAGACTCTAGAAGAGTAAAATTCCAACCTGTAAACAATGTACGGTCAAATTGCAATGTAACAACAAAAAACAACAAATTGAAAGTGTGGAAAACTAACATTTCTTGGCTCAAGCAGTTCATTTTCACATAAGCCTTACACAATACCGTAATCCCTCAATTTCAGAGGATCAACCCCCATTTGACTATTTTGGGTCAGGTAAAACTGTGCACTTTTTAGTGAGGTGAAACCAGAGACCCCTGACTTCTCTATTGCATTACTTTCAAGTTCTCCATATTTCCCACTACACAAACTTTTGCAGGCGATTTAAATCAACAAATTTTGTAACACAAAATAAACCTAAAACAAGGGCATGTTCTAAATAATATGCCACTAACTTTAACTTTACATCCACCAAAAGAAGACCTCAAGTTATGTGCAAGATGGAAGAACTTACATCCACCTCTAACGTTCTACATTGCAATTTGTGTCGTTCCTGTTTAAAGTTCCTACTCTATAATCTCTCCTTTTATCGTCGGTTTTCTGTGGTCACGATGAACAAAAGATCATCCCTCAACTTACATTTTACATCACATATCATCGGTCTCCTTAATTCTTGTAAACACGGACCAATAATAACTATAGCACCGTTCTCTTAGACTTTTCACAGCTGAATTAAACCGAACAAAGCTGAACTTATCTGAACTGAAGTAAGAACAAAAGTGTATAGTGAATAACTGAAATTAACCTTACTTATCTAAACTAAACCGAAGTAAATGCAATTAAGTCCAAAAGAACCGAGCCTAATAATCCCTAACTAAGATGAAACCATCATCATGATAAAAGTTCATACTTGGGCAAGCAATGGCTAAAATCAATCCAGGAAGACCGGCACCGCTACCGACATCAACAACATCAATACTTCCACGAGAACAACCACAATGCATTTCATAAAACTCATTAATACACGGCAAAATCGAAAGCGAATCCTCGACGTGTCTCTCCATCACTTCACTCCTCTCCTTCACCGACGTCAAATTCATCCTCTACAACACTCAAAAATCACACCAAAAAATCACAAAAAATAAAAAATTAAAAAAAAATGAAAAAAATGAAAAATTCAATTAATCGAGAGTATACCTGATTCCATTGAAGAAGAGCGTCAACGTAGGCGTCAATTTGGTCTTTTTGGTGAGAATCTAGGGTTTCAAATTGCGGAGAAATTAGGGATTTGGTAGAAATTAGGGTTTTATGATTGAAATTAAAAGGTGTAAGTTTGGTGCGTGGAAGGTGTTTGATGAAATGTCTGAATGAAATTGGGGATAGTATTGCTTTACTGTGTATACACCACATTGTCGTTGGTTGATATTACAAAAGTTAGTTGTTTCAACGGTATTTGATATATATACTTCCTCCATTTCATCGATTGTATATCCGTCTTAAATAAAAATTTACATTCCTTTTTTTGTAAGCTATTATATTTTGTTGGAAATATATATGTCAAGATTTGATTATTAATTCATTCTACGATTATTTATAGTAAGTTTTATTTATTTATTTTTATGTTTGTCATGTTTGATTATGATAATCACACATTATTTCAAGTGATTTATGATTATGTTGCATTAATGCATATATGTTTGTCGTTTGATATAAATTTTCTAAATAATGTAAAAGTTATTTCCTCAAAATGGTGAATTAATAGAATACAAGTTTAGCTTCCGCGCAAAAATGCGCAATTTATTGAGTTATTTATTATAAATAGATATATTTTTTTTAATAGAGTGCTTATATAGCTAATAATAATTTTTTATATTGCTTGTTATAGTTAATACGTTTTTTTTTAAAAAAATTTATAATATCTATTGATTATATTTTAAAAAAAAAATTTATTGTCTTGTTGACTTATAAATAAATAAAAAATGTTTATTAAGTACAAAATTTGCATTTATAACAAAGATTTGTCAATTAGATCATAGAGAGTGATTTAATAGGCTCGTAAATTTGTATGTTAAACAATGAAACATAAAAGTAAATATAGATTAGTGGCATGGATAACAACTTCTAAATAAGAGGTCGTGGGTTCAAAAACTTCAAATCTTATCAATTGCCATTTAGTAGAATAGGAGGATATCAATTTTCGATGCATCAATCTTTGATATTATTTCCAGTGGACACATACACGTGTTAAAAAAAATCGTTCTTTTTTTTTTTTTAAAGTGAAGGAGGAAAATCATGATGATAGGGGGGTGTAGGTTGTTCTAGTTATGCTTTGAGAGACAAGATGAAATGATCAATGAAATCGTTTAAAATTATGGGTACTCTAAATATAGAAATCGGGTCATGGACCTAACGGATTGTCATCAAGTCATGTCGTCCCAATTAATCATCTTATCACCTAGACCATATACTATATATATCGAATCATATCAAACCGTGTCAACCTGACAGCTCGCCGCGCCAGTGGTGGAGCGAGGGGGCTAGTAGAGGCGGCCGCCTCCAAAATATCGAAAAATATTCGATTTTTAATTAGAATTATCAAAAAATTTCTAATTTACCTTATTTTATAAATATTCGTCCCCTAAAATTTTTCAGCCCCCATAGAGTAAAATCATGACTTTGCCACTGCAACTCGATGATATACATCATAGGATAACCAACCCCAAAAATTAGCCCAAAGAGTAACAAGGACCCATATCTATAAAAAGCCCACGTTACTTTTCTTCAAAACCAATATGAAATTTAAATATCATACTTTACAATGAATCATAACACTCCCGACCCCAGTAACACTTATTGACGAATTGTTGGTAGAGTATCGTCAGTGGTGAGCCGTGACAAGGTTGACAGAAGTACACGTCTGGAAGTATTTGACTCACAGCTAAATGAACTTAATTCATGTCAAATGGAACCTTCCAACTTTCGGTCCACTTTTGTTTGCAACTTGTCAAATTACAACATCTAACTACTAGAATCTTCTTTTACAAACAAAATACGTACTCGTAGTATTTTAAAATTTAATTCTCATCACATTATAAAATAATCAAAAATTATCTTCACTAAGTAATCAATGATTTTGAGTATCACGCGTACAAATAATGAAGTCATGTAAAGTATTATACTATTTTTAATTGTATTTATTTTTTTCGCGTATGAATGGTATATCAAATATAAGCTAATTAAATGAGATGAATCTTAAATTTCTATAACTAAAATTAGACGGTTTAATAATTATCAATATTTTTGAATAATATATGGTGAAATGTGTGGAAGATAAGTTGTAAGAATCAATCTTTAGATATTATCCCTTCATTTAAAATCAAGTGACGACTCATTCACTAGTTGGATTGTTTTCGAGGCGGTATTTTGACCATATTTTCCATTATATATACATAACATTTATTCATTAAAATATAGTTTCGTGAATTTTTTTTGATAATTTATTCAAATATGTTATTTTCGTATTTAAATTTTTCATATTTGATGACTTATTTACGAAGTCTACTTTTGTAAATGTTGACTTCAAAATACAAATGAGCCACTTAGATTTGAATTAAGAGATCGAGTATTAAGTAATTAATTAGAATATAATTTTTCATAATTTATCGTGAAAGATCGTCTTTTTAAAACTTTCTCAATAAAAAAGCCGGTCCAAGCAAAGAAATTCAACGCGGTGGAATTTTCGTGGCGTACTCTAACCTATAAATACCAAATACAAAAAACACACACAAATAAATCCATACAAATTATACGAAATATTCAAACAAAAACATTCATCAACTTCCTTTAATCCACACACAAACAACTACTTCTTCTTCTTCTTCAAATAATCTCTCAACATATAATCATATCGTAATTTCATCTCCGAATTTATTTCCTAAACATGTCGGGTAACAACAACAACAACAACAACTACGAGACGTCGTGGGCGGACCAATGGGACCCCGAACCTAGTTACGGTAGCAGCTACGACAACGGTCATAAATCCCACACGAGCAACAAGAACGGCGGCGGTGGTGGAGCGAAGAAGAAAGTAGAAGA
>JAUEKU010166976.1:0-11627 GCA_032274805.1 Gypsophila paniculata
CCGCCCTTCGTGCCAGGCGGGCCGTGCCCGTGCCGTGCCTCTTTTTTTTTTTAGAGCCGTGGCCCGGACTTGGCCCGTGGGCCCGGCGTGCCCGGTCCGTGCCAAAGTTCGTGCTTAGTCGGACCAACTTCGAGCATGACCTTATTTTAATGTTTTTTAAAAAAAATTTAATTTTGTAAAGTAGTTTTTATGTTATATTAATAGTATTTTATATAATATTTAAATATTTAAGTAGTATTTAGGCAACATTACTTAATATTTAACTTATTTAAGTAATATTTTATCTATTTTAATTAATATTAATAATTAATTTTCGTGCCGGACCGTGCCACAATCGTGCCTAGTTCATGTCTGGCCCGTCGTGCCTCGTGCCTGGGCCGTGCCTGGCCCGGTTATTTTCCATAAAATCGCGCCGTGGCCCGGGCCCAAGCCCGTCGTGCCTGGGCTGTGCCAGGTCACTTTTACTGTGCGGGCCGTGCTGGGTCGTGCCGTGCTCGGGCCGGTGTCGTGCTCAGTGGGCCGGCCCAACCCACTTTGCCATCTCTGACTCTAATCAATTTTTTTAGTCCCAAATTTTATGAGGAGCCTCATTGGATATTCTCACATAAAGAGGCATGGGAATTGATGTGAGTACTTGACTTCAGGTTACATACTTCTTAATCGCTAAACTAGACGATTTTTAGTATAAATGGAGGCAATTGCAAGCACAAGGGATAAAAACATAAAAAGATTAGAAAAGAGAGTAATATGTTGAGAAGAAAGGCAAGCAAAATAGAAGTGAAAATAGAAGACAAAGAAGAACTCCAAATCCAACAACAACAACAACAATCATCTCATTTTACAACACCCACTTGGCCACTTCTACAGCAACAGCAGCAACAAGTAGTTTGAGTTTATTACAACACTTTGATCAACCTACTTCTAAATCTACTCGTATTGGTCTTTCTTCCCCTTAATTCTAAAGGTCCCTTCTTTTATTCTTGTTTTTATTTTATTAACGGTTTCAAATGACGATTCATGTTAGCCCATCCCTAGAGCCTAAGCCTTTTTCTTACTTGTTTTCTTATCATTTTAACTAAATATTTCATCTTTTCTTATTAAACGTCACACTTTATGGACCTGACAAAACTCAACTGACCTGAATTGACACCAAATGAACAGTTAGACACCAGAGGACTAATTTTGCCCTAAAATAACTAGGCCTGAAATAAAGTTGCGCAACCCTTTTGCCTGGTCTACAATCAAAGCAAAGTTTTAATCTTTCGGTATGTATTTTAGCATAATTCTGATATGAGACGATCTTACCTCAAGTGACACGACGCAACCCGTTTGAATGGGCTACATCCAAAGGAAAGTTTTAATCTTTTGGTATGTATTTAAACACAGATTCTGGTATGAGATGGTATTACTGAAAGATTATTACTTTGAGAAGAAAGACTATGGATGCAAAGGATTTTTTTATCAGTGATAGATTTAGGTTTTGGTATAAGTTTGTGGGTCTTATCGACTTATCTACAATCTAAATACCCGGGGGTGTTATTGACTCTATCCCGCATCAATTGTTTTTCCTACATTTTGGTAGTAGGTTCGTAGGAAGTAGGGAGGTATAGGAGCCTTTGTGGCGTAAATACGTAATCCATTTCTGTCTCAAACCTTATAACAAAACGTCAATTTATTGCCGAATCTACCTTGGCTAGGTTAAAAATAATATTCTTTGATATCAAAAGATATTATCATGATTTGGTCTTTTGATATCCAAATATTTTATCGCTATTTTATTCCTGATTGTTATAGTTGATTCCATTTTACTGATGTGACCCTTTCAAAGTTTTGACCTTTTGATTAAATTACTGGTAATAAAAAATGGAGGTGGAAGTGAAGGTGAGACTACCCGATTCCAAAGCACACCAATCTCTATCCACTGTACTCTCTTCATTTCACAAACAAACTCACTTTCAGCACAATGTCTTCTTTGATGGGGCCGCCTTTGAGCTGTCCTCCCGGCGTGCAATTCTTCGTCTCCGTTTTTTCGGCGAGGATTCTGCCACCGCCAAACGGTGCGTTGTGTCCCGAAACTTATTGGGTCTGTGGAATCTAGGATATTGAAGAGAGTGAGGGAAGAATTTGGGGTGAAGGCTGATGAAAATGGTAGTGATGGTGGTGGGTATGTTTGTTTAGGAGGGTTTAAGAATGTGAGGGGGGTTTATGAATGGAATAGTTTGACACTAGAGTTGGATGAGACGCTTTTTGATTTCGGAACTTTATATGAGGTTGAATGTGAGAGCGTTGAACCTGAGAAGGCAAAAGAGCTGATTGAAGGACTGTTGAAGCAATCTGGCATTCCTTATTCCTATTCCACAATGTCCAAGTTTGCGATTTTTCGAGCCGGAAAGCTTCCTGAGTGATTATTCTCATTTAATGGTTTGGTATGCTACAGCTATCTTCACTATTTTTTTGGATTAGTTTCTTTAATTATGCTTTCATGCTATAGAAATATGCTGGGAAGGAATGTGTAAGTGTGGTAGTTGTGTGTGCGACTTTGCGTGCAGGTGATGTTCTAGTTGTAGTTTGTTAATGTACTAGTAGTAGTTCATCAGTTTTTTACAAACAATATTATCCCAATGCCATAAAAAGTTCCCGCTTGTGGCGAGATAGGGGGGTCGGACGTAGGCAACCTTTCCATTGTGCAATATCACAAAGAGGTGGTTTCCGTATGACCCAATAAAAATTTTGACAAAAAATGCATACAATGACTACTATTCCACTTTAAAAAGAAGTGTAGCTCGTTTAATAGGCTTGCTTGCTATATTCCATCATAATCTGGAACCAAATAAAATTCAGTATTCAACTCAAATCGGAAACGGAACAAGTCAATGGTATGTAAACATTATGATAAACTACATACTTCAAGCAAATTAGGGTCTCTTTGAAATGTTGTAGAATATGTGCCATAAAACAGCCAGGTATTGTGAAAAGAGCCAAGTAACATGGTATATGTAAATGAGAGTCGTGTTGGAAGAATCATATTTCTGTAAGCTAGCAATTTTGCTTAACATATTTTGGTGTAAAAGGAGTCCCATAGCCAATACAATATGAGGGGGGTTCACAGATAGCTAAGAAGTAGTATCTACCATGGTGTTTAATGTCAGAGTATTTTCTTGAGTCGTTTCTGAAATTTTGTTGAATTAGTTTCTGTAACCATGATATTCATTGATGGAGTGATTAATATTCCTGTGTCAGAACGCTGACTGTGCTGTTGTGTCTGGTTTTTGACGATTATTAACATTCTGATTGTTGTGTTGTTGCAGGATAGGATGTGACTAAACATCATGGCGGAGAAGCATCTTATCCAAAGACATTCTGAAGGCTAGTACGAGGGTGCACTTTATTATTCGCGATGGCAACAAGAAACCATAATCTTTCCGACGTTTATGATCAAAATGTATTGTATTTTTCTATTTTGGGTTTCTTTGTTTTGCTATTTGACAATTGGATTGGTATTAGTAATAAAATGAAGTGTTCTGTTGATGTCTCTTCTAGCACCCCAGCAGATAAACCATTTTTACATCTGTGGTCAGAATGTGTCCGGATCAAATTATCTGGTTTTGATCTTTCGGAATCTGGCTATGTCATGCTAAAGCATCAGAAAATCTGTCATTTTTTGCAGAAAATACGGTCTAGAGGAAAACAACGTTACCAAGTGCCTTGCACAATGTGTTCATCAACTGTTCTGCTTCATGCTAAACTGCTTCGTAAAGATTATTTTCATTAATAAATGACCGTACAAAATCTAAAGTCGATTTCAAAAGTCATATAAACTGCTTTATGCTAAACTACTGCTTCATCTTCAGTTCCTCCCCATCACGTTCTAGCATCTTCCTTTGGATCTCTTTCGTCATCGTCATAATTATGTAATCACCAAAAGTCCTCACAAGAGCATTGTAGATACCCAGGATTTGCATGGCTCCGACCCGATTCAGAAATTAGATGATTAATGGGTTCCTGTATGCACGGCAAGTCTCTGAAAAGACCGTCTTTCCATAGCTTAAGGAAAGACGGGCCTATTAAAAGGCAAGCCCATTATTGAGAATCGTATATATTTTATATAATTTAGCTTTAATTTGAAAACTTTACGCTTTATTATAAAAACTCGACGTTATATGATGAAAACGAACTTATTAAATTTCGTAAATTATCAAAATAAAATTATAGTTTATGTGTATAAAACCTTAGGTTATGAAATGTGAATGTTTTATTAAGAAAACATTATTGGGTTTTTGTTTAATGGGCTCGTCTTTCCATAGTTTATGAAAAGACGATCTCTCCAAATACTTTGTGCTGTACGTATTAGGTGTGTTTTAATTCGATATTGAACTCAAATATAACCGAATTGAATTTAAAACTTTAAATTGGATCAAAATCGTTTAAGACATGCACGGTCGACTAAGCTCAATCACAATTCATGACCTATTAACCCACTTACGGTGCCCTAAATTCTGCGGTAATATTCGTGTGTCCTTAGGGTTAAGGGCGCATTCAAAATAGGTTTCTGGGTTAGCCTTTTTCAAAAACATGGTGGCAACTCCAATTTCAATACAAATCTCGGCCCAAATACAATTGGGCAATTTTCGAAACAATTGGGCTAACCTAGCAAACGAGTGGGCTAGTCCATGGGTTAAATCCATCTTTTCACAAAAACCCGATTCTCCAAAGGGGTAGATTTTTCCGTATCCATAGTTTGGTGACTCCGCTGGGGAGACATTTTACAATAATTTTTTAAATAAAAATACTTTTATTTTAATAAATAATTTTAATTTTGGCAAAACTCTAGCACTTGAAAACAGTTTTATTCGATATTCATATCTTTGAGTCACGGTCATACTATGGACTGAGGTTCAACATTCTCGAGCCTGCTCTAATGGTACATTCGATCCAATTAACCAAGAGAAACGGTCTCTAACGAGGAGCGACACTCTCATACGCCTTGTTCTGGATAGCCGAGTTCTCAACTCCTTCACGGACCCTAAAAAGTCCGTAGCAGACCCAATCCAAACGCTCTATGACTAACTTTAATTTACCGCACCCTTATGGGATTTCGAGGTTCTCCTACACCATCGCGAGGGAAAAGCCCCGAAGGTAGTACCATACCCTTTAAACCTAAAACCCTCGAGTCTGCACTTGCATCATGCTGTCGAAATGCCTATTGCTTACATGCTACGAGGTTTTCGAAAATCAAAAACAATTTAATTAAAATCAATTTAATTAATGTCAGAACGGAAATAAACATTATCGAATATTATATAAATATTTCGATATGTAATTTTCCATAATATTTTCAAACTTCCCGGAAATAAACATTATCGAATATTATATAAATATTTCGATACGTAATATTTTCGACCTTTCTTACCGAAAATAAATATTATCGAATATTACATAAATATTTCGATATATGATTTTTCCAAGATATGATTCTTCAACGGAAACAAATATCCTCGAATATTAAATCAATAATATTTCGATATATTACTTCCAAAATCTCGGTTTATACCGAAAACCTTTTCTCGATCATTCGATCATTTTATCAAATCATTTCAAAAATTATTCGAAATACTACACTTCGATATTACAAATCACAAACCGGACTTCGGTCCATTTCCAAACTTTCAATCCGGCCTTTTAGGCCCATCCACTTCAGCCATTCAAGTGAACTGCACGGCGTTATCGCCAAATTCACCATCTAGTCCAAGTCAAAATATTTTGATTAACCCAGACGGCGTTATCGCCATATTGGACCAATCCACTTCCAATTTACAAAATTTAGCCAATATTTTGGTTAGCCAAAAATGACGAGCTGTCAAACTGGGCCAACCCATTCCTATTTCAAAAACGAGTCAATTTCTAGTCCAAATGGCAAGCTGTCTTTACGGACCCATCTATCTTTCTGCCCAAGACACACTAGTTGTCTCGGCCCAAAACCTCAAGTCAAAAATTTGTCGGGTCCTCAAGTAGAGTCGAGTACACGTGTCTCGAGTCTTTATATGGGTTCTAAGGTTTAGAGTACGTGCAGGTATTAAAGCCTCCAAGAAATCCCAGAAACTCGCACACACCAAGAGCAACAACCTTCTCATTCACCTTCAACACCTTGCAACATGCCAATCACCATGACCAACGAATAGATAGCCATGAAAATCGCCGAGCTAACCAAGACCATTGCAGTATTAGCCAAATCAAACAAGGCATTGATCGCTGAAAGTGAGAAGAATGCTAGAAAACTCCAAATCATGGAGATAAGACTTACAGATGCTAAGGGTCTCTCTATGCATGCTGAAATCGAAATCGAGTTTAAAAGTATTCTGGACAAACTCCCAAACTAACTTACCTTAAATGACTTACCCTAATTCAAAGGGACCGAAAACCCACATAAGAGCTTTCAAGGGACAAATGTCCATCAAGGAGGTCAGCAAATCCCACTGGCCCATGATATTTCCACAATCGCTCGAGATAGTTTCTCAAGCTTGGTTCTACTCTTTGGATCCCAAGAAAATATCTGACTGGGATGACATTACCCCTGAATTCAACAACCAATACAACTACAATGTCGACACTCAGGCTTCCATACGAACCCTTGAGGTCCTCAACCAAAAGGACAATGAAGGCTTCACGGAGTACCTCACTCGGTGGAGAAGGGTATACGCTCAGGTCACTAATCGACCCAATAAAAATGAGCTCATCACCAAGTTCATTAATAACCTGAAACCCATCTACCAAGCCAATTTGCGGTACAACAATGTCACAGATTTCCGTCAATTGGCACAAATTGGGGCAAGAATCGAAGACGACCTGCGAACCGGCAACATGTTGTACCTTCACTCTCAAGGGGACATTTCCCAAATAAAAGGCTTTCAAGCCATTCAAAATATACAAACTACGTTGGATCTGATTCCGTACATGGATACGTAGGAGGGTCATGTACCTCGATCAAAACCCCAAAATCAAAATCCCAATTGGGAATTCAAAAATTCGAACTACACTTGGATCTGATTCCATACATGGATACGTAGGCAGGCCATCAAAACCTCGATCCAAATCCCTTCCAAACCCAACAAAATGGGGGCTTCCAAAATAACAAATGCTCAAACAAAAGCATACATGGAGAACTACGCTCAGTCTCATTGTACCTGTGACACTCGAGTATTATGGTGATTCTATATGAGTTTTATTATGATTTTATATGCATTTTGTTCATGATTCGTGGGTCACCCCAATCATGATAGACTTTGAAACTTGGTTCGATGCGAGAGTGATATGAGTTGAGATAGTTTGAGTTATTGTGTAAGCAAGTTCGTAGGAGATACCTCGAACTAGACCCTATGATGAGTTATTGTGTGGGCAAGTTCGTAGGCCCTATGATGAGCCATTGTGCGAGCAAGTTCGTGGGGGATACCCCAATCTAAGCTCTATGATAAGTTGAGGCGTGATTTGAGTTATGATCGCGATGTTATGTTGGTGAGTTCCTTGGGGGTACCCCGAACTACACGTAGTGATTGAGATTATGGCGAGTTTGTATGATTGGGAGTATGAAGAGTTGTATTATAGTAGCCACATTTGTTTGCTCTGTTTAGTGTGTTCATTGATTTAGTTTGAATTCGAGTACGAAGTCCTTTTTAAGGAAGGTATATTGTAACACCCCCCCCCCCCGTACCTTATTACGCGACCATAGACCTTAAGGGAGGTATACGAGGGAATATAGGAGGCTCGGCGGTGAACTACGATAGGTAAATCGAGAATAATATGCTACGAGTGACCACGAAAGAGTATATGAGCTAAATAATGTATAAATGACGTTTTAAAACATATTAAAAGTATTGCGAGGCTCGGGAATGATATAGGATAATAGTAATAGGGGGTCTAGGGGATCCATACTTAGCCAATTTTATGAAAATATAACTTGCACTCGCCATTTAAAGTGGCAACTCGTCATTTGAGCTCGACATTGTGTCAATTGGAGTAGGAGTAGAAAGTGGCGCGCGCCACTTATACGTGCGGCTCGCTACGGCCCAATGGCGACTCGCCAAGGAGGCCTGCGCGCGCCATGGCCCTGTTTTCAACAAGCTCCGATTTTGTTATTTCTAATCCGGTTTTCTCATAAATTCTCATAATTACATTATTGTTTCTCTCACTAAATCTCTCTTAAAACATATTAATCATCTTTTAATAATCCTATAATAATAATAATCATTTTTAATACTTTATAATAGGTTTATTGGACTTAAACATTTGTTCACTAATTGGATTATAAATTGGGGATTTCCACATTGTTTAATCGTATTCAAATTGAAGGTATAAACCCTAACCTTAATATCATATTAATGTTGTATTGAGTTGTATTTGAGTATTAATTAGTGTAATTAACAAGTACTTAGCATGTAATTGAGATTAGAGTTATATTTGACCAAACCCTAGAATTGTCAATTGGGGCTTTTGTATATAGTGTTACCCACTTCGATTAAAGTATATAGTAATGCAAATGAGACCATATTAGACTATTATTGCGAAGGAATTAAGAAGTTATTGACTAGAATGAAAGTTATCGACATAAATCGATTATGAGACGGAGTCACTAATATTAAGTTGAATTTTACGGTTTAAAACCTACACCAATACTATCTAGGCATATTAATGAGTACTATACTAAATTACTACGATGTTTAGAATGGATTTGATGGTCGTGAGATGATTTCGTAAAAATATACCCATTTAATGAAGTTTAACCAAATGAGTCGTAACTTATAGAATATCACTTCAACATGTTAAATAGCATTATATGAGAATACTACGACATTTGGAGTGAATTTGGAGGGACTAAGACGGGTTCGTATAAATACCCTATTTCGAGTTTCGACTAAGTAAAGAATTGGATTCAAGTATAAACAAAAGTAGTCTAAATACGTTTTTACACATAGTAATGTAATTGTTTAGGCTCGGATTTCGAATAGGAGAGGTTTTGATTCGTATTGCAAGTAACAAGGATATTAGCACGTTAAGGTAAAAGATTCTAACCTTCGTGACTTAATGTGATGTTATGAATGTATATGTATGGTTTGGTTTGGTACGGTGTGCGGGATTGTTTCTTGGAGCCTTTGAGCCCTTGGATATGGTTTCCTCGGAGCTTTCATGCCCGTTGGATATGTTCCTCAAAGCTTTCGCGCCCGTTGGATATGATTGTGTGCCACGTTGGCTATGGTTTCTGCACCAGATGAAAGATTTCCGAGTGTGGATATATTATGAGATTAAAGTGATGAGAAAGAGATGAGGAGAATGTTCAGAGGGGTCGTGTCATGTTTGAATCGTGTGTGCTATATGTTTAGTTTCTCTTACTCAACTCGCGTTGACATTTACTATTGAACATGCCGTAATCCATTACTATAGTGAGCAGATTGTGCAGGTGTGTAGGTACTCGTGGCATGGATTGGGGCTAGTAAGGGACGACTTCGAGACCTCTAGTCTTATTTTTTGATATTACATCATAGACATATATTCACATAGTTTTATATGAAATCGCTTTTGTAAACAGTTCTCACCATCAGTTTTGATTACGGTTTTGAGTTTTGGATTTTGTAATAAGTATTTTTGTAATCGAATCACTTAATTCACTTCCGCTAAACTTTATTTACGTTGTTTGTTTCTTCGAATTGGTTTGGTCTGATCACCTCTTATCCCACGAGGGACATAACACCTCCCTCGTGATATGTACCACCCTCGACCCCGAACCCGAGCAGTCATGACCCTCGTGTCCGGAATCGGGGTATTACACTACCACACATGGATACATAGGCCGGCCACTTGGCCTCGACAAACACACCACATATGCACATAATGGAACTGGGGCCTATAGAAACAAACTTTTAAGTTCTTTTCCCATTACATGCACAAGCTGAGGGCTTACAAAAAAACACTATCCAAAAATACAGAATCGGTTCAATTATATTCTCAAATAGAATGAAACATTGTCAGCTAAACGAGCAAGGTTGTCCATCGAGCATGAGAATTTAATAACTAATATGTCAATAATAATAATAATAATTATTCCCCGCCCCCACATCGATAGTAATAGTAGTCACATATTACATAATCGCCAAGGTTAGAGTCATAGATCCAATTCTTTCTAATATGAAATAAAATCAAGTATAGCCTTTCAAATCATCAATAGGGATCCCCTAGTCGAGTCTTGTTTTGATATGGGTCAGGTATCCCAATCGAGTATTCTCAGTCCAAGTAGTCTTCTTGGTGTGATACATCAACTGTCTCAACATGTCGTAAGAATCATCAACAACAACTCATTTTGGTCAGACTAGCACGTTGCCTTAGTCAAACCAGGGGCTCCGCGATGCCCCAAATCCCGGAATGTTCAATCATACAACATCCCTCAATCTTCCCACTATCGACCTAGTGCCTTTTCAGGCTCACTTACATCAAAAATAACACCAACACCTGTTTTTACCTTCCCACGTATAGCACACCTTCGAGTCTATATCAGGGCATCGAGTCAAGTATACTCAGACACACTTGAGTCCCTTGTCAAAACTTTTGACGTCCTTTTTCGAAACTTTTAATACTGCTAAATGAGTTTTTCAAACTATCAACTTACAAAACCTCGATTTCAAAATGTCCCCAACATTTTCAAAACGCTTCGATTCATATCCCCATCAGTTTTTATCACTTTTCACCTTTCCCGGCGGATTTAATTTGCATTCTTTATCCCCGGCGGATCCTCATGCAATTTTCCTCCCCAACGATCTCTCATATTTTTAATCCCACGGATTTTGTACATTAAATCCCCGGGGGACATTCAAAAATCACTCCCTAGCGAGTTTTTCAACTATCAAATTTCAAACACTTTTTGGCCGGCATGCCTTTACAATTATGGGCGTCCCGAATATCGCGATGGTACTTGAGACTATGATGGTCCGAAGTAATATCACTAGTTTGACTTTCGCCTATTACCCAAAGTTCAGTCAAACTGGGGGCTCTATAATTACCTAGAATTTGCGAGGCCTCAACTCGATTCAGAAGTCCGCTGATTAATGGGTTCCTGTATGTATTATGTGTGTTTAATTCGATATTGAACTCAAATATAACCGAAATGAATTTAAAACTTTAAATTAGATCAAAATCGTTTAAGACATGCACGGTCGACTAAACCCAATTACAATTCATGGCCCATTAACCCACTTATGGTGCCCTAAATTCTAAGGTAATATTTGTGTGTCCTTAGGGTTAAGGGCGCATTTAAAATGAGTTTCTGGGCTAACCTTTTTCAAAAAATCGGTGGCGACTCCAATTTTAATACAAATCTCGGCCCAAATACAATTGCGCCATTTGCAAAACAATTAGGCTAACCTAACAAAAGAGTGGGCTAGTCTATGGGTTAAATCCATCTTTTCACAAAAACCCGATTCTCCAAAGGGGTGGATTTTTCCGTATACACAAGAGCAATGCCCACTGTCGAAGTGATGAAAATGATTCACATAATCACATCCCTCACTATAAGAGCATCCGCAATGGTGTAGCCTAGGGAGCTGCTTGCAATTATCAAAAGTTTCAAGCGGCATCCCAAACCATTG
>JAUEKU010166987.1:0-11626 GCA_032274805.1 Gypsophila paniculata
GCGGATGAAAAAATAATTAAAAGGATAAGGGTAGGATATGAATGACGAAAAAATAAATGGATAAGGATAAGGGTATGACTTGACCCTACCTTTAGCCTGCTCATTGTCATTCCTAGGCACAATTAAGAGTTGAGACTCTAGACTTATACTAATACGAATTAAATGTACCGAAATTCTTGACTAAAACAATTATTCAAATGTGGGTGTTTTTTTAAAAAAAAAAATAATTTCCATTTTCTTAGATTTTATTAGTGATTTAAAATATTTAGCGTCATTTTGATGTGAGATGATCCTACAACAGACAGATTGTAAAATTTATGTCAAGCAAAGCGTGGTCCGAGTGTAAGAAATAAAAAAGCAATACGTCGAACTGTCGAAGGTCCTGCGAACGAACAATTTAAGCAACGGTGACAAACAATGAAAACTAATTCCTGAACACTGAAGGCATAGCAAAGACGAGACGATATTCCGCCCAAACTACTGCAAGAAATCTGATACTATATTATTGATATAAAATTGTTGAGTAAATACAACTGCAAGCTTGTTAACCTACAAGATATCTAATAAATAAGTGATAATAGTAAAAAGCAACTTGACTGCTAAAATTCCAACCATTTGGTGAAGTAAACACAGGTCGCCGGGGAGATGACGCCATCAGGAGAGCACTGGTTAATACGAGGACAAGCCCCACAAGGAATCGAAGCCAAAGAACCTGTCATTTTCTGTTTCGGCCTAAGTTTGTAACACTCTGAATTCATAGGAAACGAAACAAACTCCCCCATCCCATTACTCCTAACTTTATAAACCGTGTTCTCCAAACACAGCGTCTCCACCACTTGCTTGATATGCTCGATCTTAAGCTCAAACTGAAGACCACCCGATTTCTTAATCACCTGAAGAATGCCATCAGCAGTGATAACCTTGTGTCTAGAAATGACCCCTTTACATGCCTTCTTGAGATTCTCAATCATATCGATATCAAACACCCCGTCTTGATACCACACACCGCCAGTGAGCTCAGTCGAGGGCTCAAACTCGACACCCATGAGCCTCTTCCTCGCTTTGGATTTAACATCCGCCACTTCTTTGATCAAACCCTTGCTTAAAAGGGTCTTAACACAGTTATCGAGTTCCTTATCGTGCTCAATTGACTTTACTTCTCTCTTAATTTGTTTCTTCCATATCCCCAAGTCTCCCTCTTTACGAATCGCCTCCAATACCTCTTGCTCTTTCGGCCTCAGATCTTTCACTCCTGACCCTGGCCGCTTTCGCTTATTTCCAAACGCTCCTCCCCTAAAACTCATTTTTTTTCCCTCTTTCCCAACCAAATACGATCACCTAATCAATCTATCACCAACTGAATTGCCAATATCTCCGCCCTAATACAGCACCAGAACACAAGAAAAATTAAGAGTAAGTTCTGTGAAAGACCGTCTTTCACTTTAAAGTGTAACACTCACTGGCAATAAACGACGACACATTAAATAGTTAGTAAGAGTGTAATAAAAGGAAACGGTCTCCTGAAAGACCGTCTTTTTTGAGACTTCGTAAAAATCACAAATTTCACAGAAATTCTTCAAACTTCTCAGAAATTAAAGCGAATTTTCTTCTGTAAAATTAAAACATGCTTGAATTTAACCTAAACACATCTAAAAATCAAATCGTATCGATTAAATTGCCAATAAATCTCCCCTAATACAGCATAACAATAAAAAAAAATAATCAAACTACTTAATTCCTAACACTAATCACTAATTACACTTAATAATTAACATTAACAAAATTGTGTTCTACATCAAAGTAAAATTCATCCCTAAAATTTCACAAAACCCTAATTTTCATAAACTAATAAATCAACAAACAAATTCAAACAATTGTACGAGAGAAAAAAAATTGCATGATAATGTAAAATTATTGCGATTAAAAAGCAAATTAAGTGAATTAATTAATTAGCGGAAAATCTGAGTTAAAAAAAAAACTATAATTAAAATTTAACTTGTTAAAAAAAAGGAAAAAAAAAAAAACCTAACCTTACGATTTTTTTTTTCGGGGATGAAAAGGATTTTATTGGAGAACTTATATAAACTCAACCCTACTGGGTACTTGTATTGTATGTATGGGCCACCCGCACCATATTATAATAAGACGGTTATGTAAGAGAGTTCCTCGATTTATTTATATTTTTAGGTAACTTTTTTTTTTCGAATAAAATACTTTTGTGAAATATTATACTCTGTATAATTATAATAATAAATGTAAATCCACATAAGGAACTAAGGAAGTACTTCATATTATATCACGGAATAACAGTTATCATATTATGCTCAAATTTGGCATTATTTATAGGTTAAATTCATTCATTAAAAATGGTAATAATGAGTATGTTTTGAAAATCTTAAATTTATTAGATGAAATGATTTTTTATCGTGTGCTTTTAGAACACACTTTAACAAAAAGAAATGTATTAAAATTAAAAATATTCCATGCATTGTTAGATTATTTATTACACTAATTATTGTATCAAATCTTTTGACAATATCGTATTGTGAGATCAGATCATTCGTAATCACAATATAATGAATATCCGACTCTCACACACATACTCAAACAACCTCATTCTATCGAGTACTTACTTCATTCAATTCCAAACACAATATAACACTATATGACACTATTCAAAAATTTTGAAAATTTTCGGAACTCCGTACAATCTATAAACAGATATATAATCATATGTATTCTTGTGTAATTCGTCTTGATAAATATATAAAGAATATCAAAATTTTATAAGTTTTTGTCATGTAACACTAAAAATATCGATATTATAAAACGTGTGTTGACATATCTACACCAACGAAATCACATGTTTACGAAGTAAATTAATCGTTACCGTGAATCCGTGATAACCGTAAATTTCAGACCTGTCTTCTATAAGAATTTGGGCAAAGTATATAAATGTACAAAAACCCTAGCAATCCACACCAACAAAAACCCTAAAATTATTACACCAACTCAACTCAATACAAAAAAAAATAGGGTTTATAAAAAGGAGGAAAATCACCAACATTTTTGAAGCAATTTCTGGATTAATATCAAAATCACCAACATTTTTGAAGCAATCAAGAAGAACAATGCTTGATATCAACCTATTTAGAGCTGATAAAGGTGGTAATCCTGAGATTATTCGTGAATCGCAACGACGTCGTTTCAAGGATGTCGCCATTGTTGATGAAATCATCGATCTCGATAAGGATTGGCGAAGATGTAATTGACTTTATTTTATTTTATTTTTGGGACAAGTTTTGTTTTTTTTTTTGTTGGGTTGATTTGAATTTGGTGTTTTTTTTTGTTTGATATGTTTATATTTGTTGTGAGACGGTCTTACGATAAATTATTTTTTAGTGGTAATTGTGACCAACCCAACCGCTATTATCGTAATCATTTTCATTGTGTTCGTAGCCAATTAAGTACGTTTTTGTTACATTGTACATTTGTACTCAGTGTTTTTTGTGTCTGATGAAAAAAATGATTTATGAATTCTACGAGTATTAACAGTGATCTCTGAATTAAGCTACTGTTCTCTAGCAAAATCGATCGGAAATGTACAAACTTTACTAGCAGATGATATATTCATGTCATTTTCATTAGTTTACGTCAATTTCAATCATTTAGTCCCATTTCCGAATTCCAATTTTATTTATCGACTTTTAGCATTGAAAATGACCGATATGCGATATGTCCCTCCTATGTGCAAAGCTTCCATATTTAAGGAAATAACTCCTGTATCGTACTTTATGACAAACCTCAATAGTGCTAATTGAATGATATGGAAGGAGTACCAAGCTAGTGTTGATGCTTACAGATCAAAGATATTGATACGGAGTAGTATCTACTTAGCGATTTGTAAAATTGGTTTGCAATGTTATCTATATACATCTTTTGTGAAATGTGCACGCAACGCACTTGTTTAGCATTAGTGGAGCATTTATTTGTACTTTATCTGATTCATCTAATACTTTACGTTTGTTCAAAATTCACCTCACATAAAGAAGTCAAGCCTAAAGTATTGGGTGGATCAGAGGGAGTAATATTTTTTTATCCCTGAAAAACTTTAGTAACAATTTGTTTCTTCTGATATTGTAGTGCAATTCGAGCTCGAGA
The DNA here is from genome assembly GCA_032274805.1 of Gypsophila paniculata. Taxonomy (NCBI): domain Eukaryota; kingdom Viridiplantae; phylum Streptophyta; class Magnoliopsida; order Caryophyllales; family Caryophyllaceae; genus Gypsophila; species Gypsophila paniculata. The sequence continues at coordinate 4,162 of JAUEKU010166987.1, forward strand.
GCTTGAAGAAAGACTTTAATAGGATCAACAAGGAGGTGGCTCGCTTGAAAATTGTGAGTGTAAATATTGTTTTTCTCGTTGTTTATGGAATTTAGTTGACAATGTTTCTTGACATATTAATTAATATTACAATTTTGTTTTCGTTAAGGCTGGTGAGGATGCATCTGCATTGATAAAAAGCACTGAAGATAACAAAAAGTCGTCGGCTGAAATGGAAGCTGAGGTTCAAGAAAAGAAAGCTGAACTGCAAGCCAAATTAGAGTTAGTAGGGAATCTTATTCACGATACTGTCCCTATTAGCCAAGATGAGGTAAAGCTACGAATTTGAACACGATTATAAATCCCTTGTGTACATGATATGTTATTTCCATTGTCCATTTCGGCTAATTGTATTCTGGGATGTTTGCACAATGATTCAGGCGAATAATCAGGTGATAAGGACTTGGGGCGAGCAGCGAAATGAACCCAATTTGATAAGCCATGTTGATCTTGTTGAGCTTCTCGGGATTGTGGATACAAAGAGAGGTAGAAATTTTTGTTTCGCATATGTTCATTGTACATTGTTTGGCGATATTGTGCAATCAGTTGATACAAAAGGCATGGAGAGTATTTTTAAATTTCACCCTCTGTTGCATTTTGCTGCTCTCATTGTCGAAGAATTTGTCAAAGAAAGTCTTTGACTAATATTTTCTCACCGTATACTTGCTAGAACTTTTTCTAGATTATTTTATCAAAATAGGTGTTTTTGCTAAACTATACTCTTAAATCGTTGTATGTATATAAATATTTTGAGAAATTAGTAGTCTCAATTTTTCAACTTTGACCCCAAACAGGCAAATGTGTGTCTGTCTCTGTCTCTGTCTGTGTCTGTGTCTGTCTCAGTCTCTGTCTCCGTCTCAGTCTCAGTCTCAGTCTCAGTGTCTTGGTTATTACTCAGTTCTCTGTGTCTTGGTTATTACTCGGTTCTACAAAAGGATGTCTTCTCTAGCTGGTGCTAAGCTGATTTCCATTGAACAAGGCTCTAATACTCTCGCTTGTGAACATCTATTATTTGGTCTATCATGTCCCCTTTTCAGCACTCTATATATTATGTTGGTTTGTGTTAAAAATCTGTTTCATTTCTTGTGGTTCGGTTACGCCTAATGTGTACAGGCTCGAATGTGGCTGGTGGTAGAGGTTTCTACTTGAAAGGTGACGGTGTACTTCTTAATCAAGCTCTCATTAATTATGGTCTCGCTTTCCTGGCAAACAAGGAATATACACCATTGATGACCCCATTCTTCATGAGGAAAGATATTATGGCACGATGTGCACAATTAGCTCAATTTGATGAAGAACTTTACAAGGTAATGGTGGCTGATTTGTTTTTCTTGTTTGACTCTCTTAGACTTTATACGTCCCTTCTTCCTAGCTCTTTTTTTGTTTCTGTCTGTCTGTCTTGCTTTAAGTCTTTACGGAAGTATTATTCAAACTTTAATCAAGTAGTGTGTGATGGTGGATTTCACTTCAGTTGAGGCGGGAAATCTTGCGCATGCATAATTTAACGAATCTCCTTTTTTCTTGTTGTGTTTACTCTTTTGAGTGCTCGATCAGGTGACAGGTGAGGGAGATGATAAGTACCTGATTGCCACTGCTGAACAGCCATTATGTGCTTACCACATGGACGATTGGATGCACCCTAATGACCTTCCAATAAGGTGGGATGAGGCTTCTCCATTCGAATATACAAAATCATTCCACTTTGTGTGCTAATTTATATTCTGGCCAGATATGTTGGATATTCGTCGTGCTTTCGCAAAGAAGCTGGATCGCATGGTCGAGACACGCTAGGGATTTTCAGAGTTCATCAGTTTGAGAAAATTGAACAGTTTTGCATCACAGGCCCTGATGAGAATAAGTCGTGGACGATGTTTGAAGAGATGATTAAGAACTCGGAAGAGTTTTATCAAACAGTAATTTTCTCCTTTCCACACCTTCCTTTGCAATGTAGATATTCGTTGTAACTCGTAATGCCGTGGGTTACTCTTTACCTGCTCCTGATTTTTTGCTTGTATTCCGTTATTGCAGTTGAACCTACCTTACCAGGTAGTTGCTATTGTGTCGGGTGCTCTAAACGATGCTGCTGCCAAAAAGTTTGATTTGGAGGCGTGGTTTCCTGCATCAAAAACATTTAGAGAGTTGGTTTCATGTTCGAACTGCACAGATTACCAAGCTAGGAAACTAGAAATTCGATATGGCCAGAAAAAGGTACTCTCTCTTTGATACTTCGTATGAATCTGGCACTACCTCCTGCACATTTATATCGTCCTCATTTCACGTTGATGGTCAAACATGACAACGTTTACCATTTGTCTTTAAATATACATAAAAGAACCAAAACTTGTTTTAAGATGGTTGTGTACAAGTACGACAAAGCTATTTAAGGCATAGAAGTGCGAGTTCATATTCCGCCTGGTCATGCACATATGACCTTCTTGAGCAAGGTTTACTGATGCAAAAATATGATTCAAAAACTTTGTCATGCTTGATTTATTCATGCTAACATTTTTACTGTTATCATTCCAAAAATTGACTACTACGTAACTAGTATAACATGAGAACTATTGGTTCCAAGTTTTTCATCATCTGACCACCATAGTCAAATGAGAATAATATAGATGGGTTGAATCCCATAGAGGCAGCATTTTATAAGTTCTAGATTTGCTTGGTCAGACAATCTAGATGAGAAAAAGCGGGGATGGAACATATCCTGATATATTAACTTCTGTATGCAGAGCAACGACCAGAACAAACAATACGTGCATCTGCTGAACTCCACCCTCACAGCAACAGAAAGGACTCTGTGCTGTATTCTGGAAACCTATCAGAAGGAAGACGGTGTTGAGATACCCGAAGTCTTGAGACCATTCATGGGCGGAAAGACCTTCTTGCCTTTCAAAAACAAACCGGCCCCTGCTTCAGATGCCAAGAAGAAGAAGTCTAAAGCTTAACGTGTCCGAAGTCTGAATTAAGAACCAAAGTGTGGAAGTTAGATCCTAACTTTGACTACATTAAGAACTTAGTTATTGATTTTCTGATTTTAGACTACACTTGAAATCTGTTGCTATGTGCTGAAACATTTGTGCATTTTCTGTACCCTTTTCTTTTCTTTTCTTTTTGTTCTCCAGTATACTGGAACTGTAATGCTGAATTATCCCCACTTGATATAGAACCTGGTTTTGAAGTGAGACTTTGTTCTTCATATGTTCTCCTGTTATTGCCCAAAGTATTTATCGACAGTTAAAAACTCGAGTTCTGCATGCCTATCATCTCACGTGAGGCTAGTGAATTTTGATGCTGAGGTGGTAAAATATTTAATTAAGTTCCCATTTACTTGCTAGTAAAACGGCAAGGATTGATCAATATTTGTGAAATACTCTGGATGTGCTACGGAGATGGTTGCACAATACAGGCAACAGGTACCATCTTACGCAAAGCAGAAGGTCAAGTACAAGTGAATTATGCTGTTATATTGGTGATGTATCGAATTGTGAAAGGAGCGTGCGTGGCCATATGGCATTAGATGATTAACAAAATGTATAGTCGAGCCACTTACATTTTATAAGTCTGCACACAGGAGTAAATACCATATGCAGTGCATGAGTGCACACTCCAAAACTGAAGTGTTCATTGATGAAACTCTAAATCCAAGTGGTATCCAACTAATAATTGTCCTCTTTGTTCAAATTGAAATTTACAAAATGGTAAGATGGGCAAAACCCATAGTGCCCATACTGCTGCAAACATGACTCGGTTACAATATCATCTCGATGTATTTTCCAAAAATGAATGAAAATTGAACACAAGACATTTCGACAATTGAAAGATATCTCTAAATCGTCCATCTGTGAGTATAAGCTACGGAGTACATTATATTCATTCCAACTCTTGTCTAAACCAAACTTACACTGCCACGGTAAAAAGATAGATCTTGAGCGCAAGAGCTAAAGCGACTTGCAACAGGAAGATCGCAACCACAATGAGGAACCATCTCTCGCCAGCTGAGGCAATGTGGGCTTTGAGATTGAGAGCAACAAAGGACGCAGACATAAACCCAGCCACGCCAGCAATCACCCATCTAAATATTTCCAATGGTACCACAGACAGGCACTGCAGTCAAAGCAAATGATACTGATCAGCTCAGATCAACAAATAAGTTGCCTTCACAATACTATGAACCAATCACGTTTCTCCGGTGTTTACTAATGATGAATAGGCTCGCCTTTCAGCATTATAATTGAAGAAATAGATTTTGACGGAAAACAGCTGCAGTCTTTGGGTAAGGAGTGGGGATTTTGGGGTGCAGTGTTTCCAAGGGCGATGATAACAAATCGTGGGTGATGGAGGGTGTTTCAAGGGGTAGGAGAGGTCAGAGGTGGTGGCAGTTATGGTCCGATTAGTTGGGGAAATTCTGCCCTAAACTACAATTGCATGAGCCCTACAAAAAGCTACTCCGTCAGGAGTATAAAATAAATTCACAATTATTGGAGTACACACTGGTAAACTTTTTATCGAAAGACATTTTTAGTTCTGATTCCTTGCAACTACTAGCAATACAAATACTTGTATAATCTCGTTACATAGCTGCACATTCTGAAATTTTTATGTAAAAATCACACGATTCAACTATCGTAGGAAGCCCAATAATTGACAAGTCAACTTCATCTCAAAGCCTCTGGAATTAAATAAAGAGGCAAAATCGAGAAAGAACTTACCAAGGCAGGAATAAACACGAACAGTGAATATCCATATAAGCAGAGTAGTTGGACGAAGCCAGATGGTGCTGAGAAGTACTTTAGGACCACATAAAGACACAGAGGAACAAGGGTGACATAACCATAGAATAAACCAGCTGACCATGTCACCATGCTTATGTCATAATTCCAGTCTTTGCTTTGTAGCTTGTGGGACACATATGTCACGAATGTGCCGATAGAGGCAGCTATGAATATTAAGGTAGTGCATATCCAAAAAGGTCCATACCTGTTCAATGCTCAAATCAAGTTCAACAAACAATTAATCAATGTTAGAAAGTTTTAGCCATCAATGACAGAAACATAACGCCAAGTCGCCAATTGATTTAACACAATTGACGTACAGCATAAAGAAAAGCCTTAGTCAGAATAGAATAGCCGCCAGCTTATGTATGCCAAGAGAAGGGGCAAAAGAGTCCACATAGCTGTGAGAACAAAACATAAGAGTTGCACTGAATGTGGAAGTAGACATGTGTCACACAGGACACTTTTCGCATATGTTTGTCGAATTCACACCACAGGATATAACAACTCATTTATCATGCAACTCCCTCATAGTTACTTCACATATGAAAGTTCTTCAAATTTCATAACAGAGTGTTCCAAATAACAAATTATGGAATGAGCAATGCTTATCATCTCGATGACCCATGTGCAAATGAAGCAGCAGTACTTCTGGAAGATAAATGCCACTTGCCAGATGATTATATATTGTACAAATCACCGAGATCTCGGATAAAAAAAAAATGAAGAAACTTACAAATCTGGGTTGCTGGAGGTCAATTCTGTAAATGTCCCTTTCCATGGAAGAAGGGATTCCTTGATCCTCTCCACGACATCAGACGTATCAACATCAAAGTATGGTTTGTAGGCAGCAACACTGAAAGCCCTAAACCAACCACCTGACTGGGGCTCATCAGAACCACCTCCCGGTTTCGAGAATGTATCTGTAACATTATGTAGGAGCAAGCATAATCGTGACAAAACACGACAAAAAAACCCATGGAAGAAAACAATTACAAGAGATGAGCAATCAAAGCAGCAAAAGGAATCAAAGTCATGTCAGAACTAAAACAAATATGACATTCCAAGGACATAGTATACTCAATTGACGGAGAAAATGTTTTGAGTTTCTGTATGGTGAGCTAGATCAATGATTAAGCAATGTGGTCACTAGTTAGATGTTTACATTAGGGACTAACACTAAGCAATGTCGTAAAACAACAGAGGCTATTCATTCAACAAGTAGAGCGTTTTAGTTTTTATACGGTAAGCTAGGTCAACGATAAGCAATGCCATTTTCTTCACCAATCACTCTAATGCTCAACGGATTCTTGTTACACATCCTTCCCCTCCATCCCTCCGACCCAAAACGCTACCCAACAAGGGGTAATTGACGTGTCTATAGTCTATACCGTTCCTTTTCCCCCATCCAACCAAGGGTTAACTGGCATATCTATACCGCAATGCGACTATGCCACATACTGTATAAATTTTCCATTCAGAGTCCAAAACATGACGTACATTGTCGATTCATAGCCATACGATTCAATGTGGCCACTATTCACACTTCATACCACAACAATTCACGTACACTTGCGTAAAACAGTCTTAAAATGTCAAACAACTACATTCTCTTATGTAACTTCTCAGTTCAAAAGCTAATTGCTCCTTTATTCACTTGTTTGACCACGTAAGACGGTCTTACCAGAGACCTAACTAAAAACACTTCAACCAAAACACACACAAATTACATTTCTTTGAAACGTAAAACCTCGGCATCAAATCATCAGAAATCAAAGCAGTTAGAATATACCGTCGGCGTCACGAGGAGGTCGGCCACCACCGGAGATCTTCCCCTGAGCTTCCGACGGCGGAAACGTCTGCAGATTCGATTCTATTTTCACAAATTCAACAATCGAAAATCAAAATCAACACAATATCATTCAATAACAACAATCAAACGGCTTAATTCTGAACAAAAAAAAAAAATTAATCACTACATCAATGACGACGATAAATTTACCTGCGAATTTCACCGCAACATGAGGTGAATCATTAACTGCCTGAAATCAAATCAAAACAATAAATTCAGATCTCCAAAAAATAAAAAAAAAACCCTAAAAAATCGAGATGAATTAGAGTAATTAGTAGTAAAAAAAGCGGAGATTAAGAGAAGAAGAATGATTACAGGAACAGATCCAGAGACTTTCTGATGATCAATCGAAGTGTAATTTCCTGACATCATCGTTCGTTGATTGTTCGATTGAATTTATGAAGATTTTCGACGATAAATTGGCGGTTTTTTTTTTTAAGATTTTTTTTAGTTCAAAGTGTTGTTGCTGTGTTCTTAAGTTCTTACCAAAAAAACTCAGAAAGTTGGAAGGATGAAAGAATGAAAGGCAGATCTGTGGAGTTTGCTGCGCTCTCTCTCGCACGCACCAAATTCACACTTTTAGTAACATGGTTTATACGGTGAGAGCCGGACTCGATGAGCTCGTGGAATCGGTTTGGTTAAAGTTCGACTCGTGTTAGTTTAGTCAAATTGCGTTTTACTTTAAGCATGAGCCGATTGTAGGTTAATTTTGACCGATTTCGAAATTAAAAAAAAAAGGATAATTTTCACGGTACTCTTGAGTTTTGCATTTTTGCCCAAAATACCCCTCTTTTTT
>JAUEKU010166998.1:0-20116 GCA_032274805.1 Gypsophila paniculata
GGGGAGGGCAACCTCCTAATAAGCCTGACTTTATTATAGTATGAACCTCCTCCGCCTCCCAACCTCCCTGCCCCTTGCCCTGCCTTTGATATCTGAATTAGAAACAACCAACCACCCAGCCTTCATCCTCCTTCCCTCTCTCCTCCTCCTCCTCCATACATGGCTTCCCTGGCCCAACAACATGAGCCTGAACCCCAGCGCACCCCCGAGGCTCATCCACATCCTCAGCTGCAACTGGCCACCCTTGCGGAGCCCAACCCTAACTCCGATGGCGAGCCCCCCATGGGCGTCCCTCTCCTCCTCCCCGCCCCTCCCTCTTCTGCTCGCCGCCTCCCTCCTCCTTGCTGGACCCCCGACGAGACCTCCTGCCTCATCGACTCCTACCGCCTCAAGTGGCTCTCCCTCCGCTGCTCCAACCTCCGCGCCTCCCACTGTCAGGATGTCGCCGATCCCATCCACTCCCGCTGCCCCGACGTCTCCCCTCCCAAGACCGCCGTCCAGTGCCGCCACAAGATGGAGAAGCTCCGCAAGCGCTACCGTGCCGAGCTCCTCCGTGCCCACTCCCTCCCCCATCACCGCTTCTCCTCCTCCTGGGTCTACTTCTCCAAGATGGCCTCCATCGATAAGCCCTCCTCCCCCAACGACCATGCTTTCCCCCTCCCTACCCCTACCCCTACCCCTCACCCACACCCCGACCCTCACAGGCTTCCCATTACCCCTTCTTCCCGCCCTCCTGCTTATCCTGCTTTTGATGATTCTCCTGTTGCTCCCCCTTCTTACCGTTTCGAGCCTACTTACCCTCCTTCCAGCGCATATACTAGCACCCCTCCTTCTTACGCCCCCCGATCTGTCACTCCTACTCCTACTCATACTAATACTAGTCCCGCATCTGCTGGACCTTCTTCTGGTATGGGCTTCGAGTTCAACTACATGACCCCTAACACTGTCGCAGGTGCTAGTATCGATAGCAAGAAGCGCAAGACCCCTTATGGTGTCGAGACTCGGGACAGGGCCAAAGATAAGGTGGATGACGCCGCCATGGAGATGGCCGAGGCCATCAGGATGCTCGGGCAAGGGTTTGTCAGGATGGAGAAGATGAAGATGGACATGATGAGGGAGACTGAGCGTCTGCGCATGGACATGGAGATGAAGCGCACTCAGATGCTGCTTGAGTCCCAGCATCGCATTGTCCAGGCATTCGCTCAAGGCTGGGCTGATGTCATTGACAACCCCGACCCAATCAATGATCATGCTGCGTCCTGATGCAACCCAATGCACTCTCCTGGTAACACAGTCGATTCTTGTTCTACTGTTGATGTGTTCCTTTTACATTTGTCTACAATATCTGTGAGACTTCTAATCTTGGGAGACTGAGAGAGAGAGAGACTGCATTTTGTAGTAAATGGCGACCAGTAGATGAGATGGTCCTTTAGGATTTGTGAATTTTAGGGAGGTATTTTGAATATTATTCCATGTTACAACTACTTCGTACTTCACAATGTGTAGATTTGTACTGTCTAGTGTTAGCTCTTTCTTTGCTTTACTACCGTGCTGTCAAAATTACTACTCTTTTTCTCTTTTCTAATGTCTATTCGAGCTCCTTGGTTCCTAGTTTTGGTCGCTTGCCTTGTATTCAACTTCGTAATTTCAAATACCTTAGGATTCCTTGCTCAGTGGCCGGTCATATCCTCATTAGAACCCTGCACACACGCCTCGTATCTGGATGCTATAATTTTGTCTACCTGACCACACTGGCACATTGACTGATTGAGGGAGCTTTTGATTCATAGTATAAGACCTACCAATTAGGTGCAAATAAGGACTCAACAATTCAATAGATTTATTTCACATTTTTTAGTCCACGCAACACAGATGACATCCTGTGGCACAAATGTTTAACTTCATAAACAAACAAACAAATGTGAATATAGACATTGGCTAAGATGCACAGTATATAAGCTGCCAGAGAAGTGAACGCATGCAGGCCAGTTAAATCATGCTGGTCTAGAAGAAGGTGGCTACAAAGTACCATACGGGAAAAACCAATAAAAGCACAATGCCGATTGTGTTAGATAAGCCGTTTGCCTTTGTGAATGAATTCCTGAAGCCACCTGATGCCCGAATGTGTTCTTGTAACAAGTAACACCCAATCACCAAACACACTGCTACCCCTAGCGAACTGTCCCGGACAGTGGTGGCAATCAAATTAGGAGCCACTACTATAATCAGAATGATTGCTCCTGGCAATTCCAGCCAATCTGCAGTAGCACAAACAAATAAAATAAAAACCTTAGGCATTTGCATTGAGACAGACAAGAAGGGCACGGCATCGGGTAGTGATAATCATGATTGAAGCTTCACTCATGACCTCACCTAACCTAGCCTAAGATCGACATTAAGGTAGATGTATTACCAGGGAATTGTCGTGGGAAGAAAAGGCGGAGTACAACTGCTATGAGAGCGACCCACATTCCAATCTCTCCCCTGCAATATGAAGCAAAATGATTTGGTGTTTTAATTAATAGTAAAGTGTAGAGTGATGGCTAGCTATTGATTAGGAAGCATGATAACGTCACCTGAGGAAGACAAACACAAGCAATGGAAGGCTGAAAAAGATGTAAGGCACCAACAGTCCAGTCAGAATATTTGTCTTCCAATTTGTATGATCCAAAATCAGCAAGTAACTGGCACGCGAGAACGAGCGGCAATGCCCAATATTCAGCATTTAGTTCGTTTGTAATAAAAAACTAACAGGTGTTCATTCTCACAGATGAACCAAAACTTGTTTTATGTTACAAAAAAAAACAAAGCCTAATAACTATTGAACTTTTAAACGACTGGGGGAATCTATCTAGCCAGAACTACATAAGTTCTTCATTGTGACAATAATTGACATTAGTTCTCCACTTCTCCCATCAAGCGTAGCTGATGCCAATGCTTATGGATTACCACAGGACTATGAATAACAAAATATATATTACGGCAGCCCTTGACCGTCTTTTGATAACATGTTAGTGGCCACCATACGTAATACATTTACTTATTGCGTCAATATTAGGAAAGCGTAGTGGCTAAAAGCAACTACGGATGACTATAAATCACTCGGATGCTACGCTAATACTGATATGTACATTATATAAAAAAGAAGCTGATTCCTTCAAAAGTGGAATGTCAGCGTGTTTGATGCAATAGGATCTTTCCTTTCAAGTCCGAGGAGGTCATGATTGATCAAGGTCAAACCCGATGAAAATAAAAGCAGACAAGTAACGATGAATAGCGTAGAGGGAAGATGATGATGATGATGCAGCAGGAGGCAAAATGAGAAATTAACGAATGTCATCAAATGAGATAAAAGGAGAAGGATAAGGAAAGGGGGGAGAGGGAGAAAGGAAACGAACATGGCGGCAATAGAAGCGAGCCACTGAAAGAAAATGGTGGAGATACCAAAAGCAGCGAGGACGGTGATGGGATCATGAGCAGCAGATGCATCTTCGGTGGTCATGCGGAGATAATCCAAGGTGTTCATATTTGTGTAATATTATTATTGATGGACAGATGATAATTGGTGGAGCGAAGTTAAATAATCCCTCAAAGTGAATGTGAATGTAGGTTTGTGAAAGGGTGTAATGCAACTCAGTCAAGCGCCTTGACAACTGTAGATTACGTTGGACAGGTACAGTTACTGATACGCCACCATTGTATCAAGGTCACCACTTCTTTATTAGGAGGAGTATTATTATTAGTCGTCGTCGTCGTCTTCTTCTTCTAAATAGCTGGTAATTTATGGACTTACAAATCTTGGGATTACAAAAGAGGGAAGGCAGGCCCATTAGCGGAAGGGCCCAAAAATATGAAAAACCCAGAAACAAGGAGCGAAGCCCAAGCCCAAGGGCATCAGCAATTACGTAGAAAGGAAGTAGAACGTAAAAGAGGGAAAATTGACAAAGTCAACCTAAAAGCAAGAAACGCGTAGCAGATTCAAAGGGGCGTTGAATGCATATGTAGTAGTAGTAGTATGTAGGAAGGAGTATGTATGTAATAAGTCCAGTGGTGGGGTGTGTTGTGACTTGTGACTTTGTGTGTGTGTGTGTGTGTGGTAGTAACTACTAACAAGAAGTAACAACTCCCCTGCCTTCCTGCCTTCACTTTCTTTGAATCAATCTTCCTCTTTTCCTCCCCATAAGCATTCTTCCTTCACTCTCCTCCCCCTGCAATCTTTAACTTATGGCAGGAGTGAAAACGAGAGCAAGAGCCGGATTTATGAAAAAGAAGAAGAAGATGATGATGATGAAGCCCCCCTCCAAATCTATGTCTGCTTCCGACTTCCCTCCTCACTTTGATCCTGATATCTCTATTGCCTTCCCCTATTCTGGCTCTCCTCTTTCTCCTTCTCTCCTCCCTACCGTTTTGCCTCTTGATCTTGACAACATTCCTACTGCCAACCCCGCTCTTTCCTTCCCCTTTTTGGATCCTTTCTCCCTCCCCGTTGTTCAGCCTGTCGTCTACACCCATTATCGTCCTTTTAAAGACCTTGATTTAGGTTCTTGGCTCCCCTCCAACGACACCCCAAACTCCTCTTTGCTACGTAGCTCTAGTGTTGCCACTCATCATTCTTTTTCTGATTGTTCCGATGAAATTCTTCCAAGTGCGCAGGGCTTTGATGACTGCGGAAATTTAGAGCATTCTGACTCACATAGAACTCATCATGATGTTGGGTTTAGTGGTAATTTGGAGGCCGACAAGGGTTTGCCCATGCATTGTCACGGGGGTATTGACAGTTCTGGTTCTCTTGGGTTTTCTAGTTGTACTAGGGATCATTCTCATGAGTTTTCACAGAGTTCTGACCTCCTGGATACCCCACTTGATTGTCATGATATTCAAAATGGTATGAGCCCCGTTAACTTCGACTCTTCTGATCACCCTGACTCTACGACTCGAGTGTTGTCAGGTGTGATATGTTATGAGGAAGACGAGGCTTCTGATGGCGAACACCTTGAGTGCAGGAGGAATAAGAAGCCTGCTGTTACTTTCCGTGATCACCACTCTGATCAGGAGTCGTCCCTGTATGCTAGAGAGGACGAGGAGTATGCCAGGGCGAGACCAGTAGCTCAAAAACCACCTAAAAGGGGGTCCTGTTATCACTGCCATAAAGGCAACCGTTTCACAGAGAAGGAAGTTTGTCTTGTTTGCGACGCAAAGTTTTGTCGCAGTTGCATCCGTAGAGCAATGGGGTCAATGTCCGAAGGAAGAAAATGCCTTACGTGCATAGGTTATCCTGTCGATGAATCGAAAAGGCATAAGCTTGGAAGATGTTCCCAGGTTCTCAAAGGACTACTAAAGGAGGATGAAGTCGAGCAAATTATGAATAACGAGGTTTCTTGTGCTACTAATCAGCTGCCACCTGAGTGTATATGCGTGAATGGAAGGCCTCTACGCATAGAAGAGCTGATGGAGCTGCGGAGCTGCTCCAATCCACCAAGCCCTCTAAACCCAGGAAACTATTGGTACGACAGAGTGTCAGGTTTCTGGGGCAAGGTATTATCTTGTTCCCTTTTCACGTCACAATTATGTTTTTGACATTCTAACTAAGGTTTTGATCTACCTAGTTTTGATCTCTAAGGTTTTTGCCCAATTTAACAGGAAGGCCAAAAGCCTTGTCAAATCATCTCTCCACAGCTTAATGTTGGGGACCCAAAGATGAAACGAGATGCTAGTAATGGGAATACCAACGTGCTGATTAATGGTCGGGAAATAACTAAAGTAGAGCGATTGATGCTGAAGGTTGTTTGCTATCCTTAATACGCTAGCGAAAATGATGGGCTTTTCCAAGTCGATAGCACTGATATGTCTAAAGCCTTTTTGTTTCCTTCTGCTTGTAGTCTGCTGGTATTCAATGTGATGGAAATCTTAGTTTTTGGCTGCACGCAGATGGTACCTATCAAGAAGAGGGAATGAATCTAGTTAAGGGAAAAATTTGGGGAAAGGTACGCTTTTTTTTATCTGCCTTTGGTGTTGGTAGTACTGTCGTTGATGCACACTGATTTCTTACTTATCTTGCAGAAAAAGACAAAAGTCCTATGCACCCTACTGTCGTTGCCTACACTTGAATCTCCAAATCCTAGAAGCCGATCAAGACATGCCAGTGCCGGAAATGTTCATCCATATTTCGAACATAGAGCATTATGTAAAATCCTTCTAATTGGGAATGACAGATCTGGAACAAGTACCATTTATAAGCAGGTTAGAGAAGTGAAATCTGTAAGCTGCAATACAGGGGCTTAAAAGTTTGCTCAACTGATTGTCATTAATTAGTCATTACAGAGTACATAGCACTAGTTTGTAATGCTCAGTGAAAGCTTTGATCTTCACCTAGCTTAACCTTTAGCACGCCTTAGTAAGGGTTCACTATCATTGACTAATAAACTCCTTTTTCTTTCTCAGGCTAGGGCTTTGTACGATGTTCCTCTCTCGGAAGAAGAGCGTCAGGATATCAAGTCGATGATCCAGAGTAATCTGTATGGATATCTTGGTAAATTACTGGAGGGCCGTGAACAGTTTGAGGAAGATTATTTGGCTATGAAGAGGAAGGGAAAGTCTATTGAAGAAGTTGGTCCTTCAGGTAACAAGTTGGTTCTGTTTTGTATCGCTGCTTGGTGTTTACTAAACCATTAGATGACTAGCATTCGTTTCTCAGGCTAGCATAGTAAATCTATTAAAGAGTACACAAAGACTCAGATGAGGCCGTTGTATAGCGTACAACGAGTATATTGAGGTTATATACTTCAATATTATTAAATGAGTTAATAATGACTTGTACGCCGTAGAATGGTACCACAGAAAACTTATTGTCAAATGCCTAGTTGATCTTTAGGTACGAAAATCTGTTGATTAAAGTTTTAGATTTTGTATTATCTCAGATGCGAAACCAGAGATCCAACCTACAACAGATTATAGTCTTGGTCCGAAATTGAAGGCCTTCTCAGACTGGGTAATCGATGTGATGGTGTCAGGTAATCTGGACAAAATCTTCCCAGCCGCTACTCGTGAGAATGCACTCTATGTTGAAGAGCTGTGGAAGGATGCATCCATTCAAGCTACATACAGCAGAAAAGATGAGTTTGGTCTACCTAGGGTCGCCACTTATTTCTTGGATAGGGTAAGACATCATAGGCAAATAAATAGGCATTTTCCTTTGCTGGTTCTATCTCATCTCTTAAACTTGTTGAAACCCTCAAGGCTGTCTGTTTGGAATTCGCATCCCTTTATTATGTCTGGACTTGGCGTGTTTTTTTTTTTCCTGGGAACGAAAGTCCATTACACATCCGCACGCCCAGTTCAACCTTATGTTTGTTTACACCACATCCCGTTTCAGGCTGTTGAGATTGCCAAAGTGGATTACGAGCCCTCTGATACTGATATCCTGAATGCCGAGGGTATTAATTCTTGTAATGGCCTCAAGTCAGTGGAGTTTTTATTTCGTGAAACCACAAATGAAGGCTACAAGGACCCTGCCGAACAACCAGATCCTGCTACGTGGTAAAGCTTCTGATATTTGACATGTACATTTTATATCTTGTGGATTCTGTATTCAAAATGATTGTCATCTGATACTGTACTCCGTATCATGGTCTTATGGATTATCTTCTCTTTGTCTTCCCTTTACTTTCCCTTTTTTGTATCTATTTCTTTTCCTGTCTGAGAATCACTAGTTGTCTGAAATCTAAATCATTTGTTATTTATGTGTAACAGGTGCCAACTAATCAGAGTACATGAAAAAAGCCTTGGGGAGAAATGCAAGTGGTTAGAGATGTTTGAAGGCGCTGAGATTGTCTTATTCTGCGTATCTCTGACTGACTATGACGACTATGAATTTGATCACAATGGAGAACTTCAGAACAGAATGTTGCAGACCAAGAAGCTGTTTGAGAGCATTGTTACTCACCCTAGCTTCGAGGAAACAAATTTCCTTTTGGTCCTTAACAAGTTTGACTTAATGGAGGAGATGATTGAACAGGTACCACTTACTCGGTGTGACTGGTTTGAGGATTTCAATCCGGTGTACAGTCGTCACCAGAGCAGCAGGCGAGGTGGCAACAGTATAGCGCCTCTTGCACAAAGAGCCTTCCATTACATTGCTGTGAAATTCAAGATGCTCTTCAAATCTTTAACGGCGGGAAGGAAGTTGTATGTGTGTCCAGTAACCGCTTTAGAGCCTGATACTGTCGACACAGCTCTGAGATATGCGAGGGAGATTGTTAAGTGGGAGAATGACAAGTTGAGCTTCAGCTTTAATGAATCATCCTCGGAGAGTATCGACGTCAACAGCTCCTCCTACTCATAGTTGCTTCCTTACTTTTTTATGTACTGTATTTAATACTTGTACAATTTATTGTTGTACTTCTGTCCATTCTTTGCTGTATATTTTGCACAGTTCAACATCTGAGAAGGGGGTTATATACTTACATAGAGTAACTTATAAGAGACAATGTGATCGTATAATTTTATATTATAGACAGTCTCAATGTGATAGTATTACTCCTTACATCTATCTATATCTTGCTCTCATACATCATCTGTAACACGTCTTGGTGACGACTCCTGATTCAAGAGTGTCAAGTAGCCCACGTCTTCTTCAGCTTAATTGTGATTCATACTGACTATTTGTGCTCTCTAGATTATATCAAAATATTAGTGGGCTCATCATGATTATGGTGAATTAAAAAAGCTCACTTCATTGTTTTCGCTTCTTTTTGTCATGAATTGGTACTTGTTTGGTATAATTTTCAAACTCATAAAACCCGACAACTTGGTTCGAATTTTGACGGACTAGACTATTCAGATATCTCGAGCTTATATAATCTTAATTAACGGGGGAAGAATCAGATATGTAGTAGTAGATATATGGCATCGAGTATCAACTTCACATAAATAGTACAAGCATGGAGTCGATGTAAATATTTCCATCACGTCTGAAGTCTGAACTGACGCTGAAATTCCAGTTAAATTTTATCAAAACATATCCCTAATACAGAGTATAAAAGCAAATAACCGAAACACGTATCAGACCTAATGTGAACGTCACTCTATCCAAACTAGACTAAAGCCAAAGTAACTTTGCTGGTAAGCGACCCAAAACAGAAAAACTCCATGATGTGAGCTGAACCTGAACAGGGATAGTTAATACCTGAATCATACCCAAGTAGAATATATCTGATTTATACCCGGCTAGACTGTACCCGAGCTGATTGGTGTCCCGGTAATTAAGTGTATGTAACTTTATAACCCAAAGAACTACAGAGTAAATTTGAGCCTTTGAAAAATGGCTATACTTTGTAAAGCTAGCGTATGCTGCTCCGGCGTGGCAATTGCTTGCCCAATCACATGCCGGCTGGGTATCTATTCATCAAGAACTATACTTTAGCCAACAATCTTCACAGACACATACAAGGACCATGGCATGGCCTTCCAGCTTCTATGTTTGTCACCTGTGGTTAGTCACTTGCATACTGTTTTCAGCAGCGTTTCCAGTATCCCCCATGGAATCTATCAGAGATATGTAGGTTGTGTCATCTGGTTCGATACCTCTTCCTACCATTTCATTTAGCAGCTCTTCAGCATGGCCACGCTGCTTGTCTTTGCACAGCCCTTTTATTAGGGCGTTATAAGTCAGAAGTGTGGGATTAAAACCCATGTTGCACATTTCATCACGCACCTTAAGTGCATCTTTCATGTCCCCACGCTTGCTATATCCTGTTATAAGAGTGTTGTAGCTGACATGATCTGGCTCAATCCCCCTTCGCTTCATCTCGTCAAGAAGTTTCCGTGCTTCTTCTACCTTATGCTCCCGGCAGAGGCCATGCATCAGAGTATTGTACGTAACTTCATCAGGACAAATGTTTAGCCTATTCATGTCCCTCAAGATCGAAAAGGCAAGTTCCACATTGCCATTGGAGCAGTGAGCGCTTATCAGAGTGTTGAACATCACACGGTCTGGCATCACACCCTCCTTGGTTATCTTGTGGAACAGATCAGCAGCCTCCTTCATTCTCTTGGATTTCCCCAAGACATATATAAGAGATGTGTAAGTAACCTTGGTAGGGCGGATCCCTTTACTTAACATGTCATCATACAGCTCGAAAGCTTTGTTTGCGTTCCCACCTTGGGAATAGCCATTGATGAGAATGTTGAATGTGATGGCATCAGGCCGCATACCCCTGTCGGCCATCTCCATTAACAAAGCATGGGCATCACCATCCTTGCCCTCCAGAAACAGCTGATGAATCAAAATGTTATAAGTCGACAATGTGGGGGCAATACCCCTCTGAAGCATCTCATCCCTTTTAAGAAAGGCCTTCTCTAAGTCGCCTCCATTACAAAAGGCGGCAATGAAAGCATTGTAAATGACGGCAGTAGGTGGCAACCCGCGGTGCAGCATGGTATCAAAATGAAGGAGAGCATCATCAAGTCTACCCAGCTTGCAGAGGGCATTAATAATGGGGGCGTAAGTGTAGGAGTCGGGATAAATGCCGCGGAGTTTCATGAGAGGAAGAAGGTGAAGAGCACGGTGAATCTTACCACGAGAGCAAAAGGCATTGACAAGGGTATTGAAAGAGACAAGGTTGGGAGGGAAGCCAGAAGAATGCATAAGGTCTAAAAAGGAGAAAGCACGCTTAAACTTACCCTCGTGGCAGAGGACGTTAATCATGATATTAAAAGTGTGAGCATTAGAAGGAATGCGGAGGGTAAACATGTCGGCAAAGAGAAGCCAGGCCAAAGGAGTGGAACGAAAACGAAGAAAGGAGGAGAGCAAGTGGTTGCAAGTTTCAACAGAGGGCAACAAAGAATGAGACTTCATGAGGAGAAAGCAGTGGAAGGCGGGGCGAGGCATGCGGGAGAGACACAAGCCGCGGATGAAGAAATCGAAGCAGAGGGTAGAAGGAACATCCAAAAGGCGACGGGCGTGAAGGAGATGGCGGAAAAGGAGGGAGGAAGAGAGAGAAGAAGAAACGGGAGAAGAAAGGAAAGAGCGAACAAGGCGGAGAGCGGCTTGAGGATGGGGAGCAGAAGAGCGGGTAAGAAGGACAAGTGAAATGGCAAAGCACACAGCTGGGGGTACATTCACATTCAGATTGTTCAGGGTTTGGGAAACATTGAGAGTGGAAGTGGAGGAGGGATTATTAAGAGTAAGAGCCTGTTTGATGGAATCCCAATCACTCTTCCCAAGGCTTGCTTCCACCTCCACCGACGACGACGACGACGACAGAGTGCTCATCTTGCACTGCCGCCGTCCTAGGAATGCCCTCCCCACCACCACCACCACCTTCTTCATTCTTTTTTGTTTTCTGGACTCACTGCTCAACTTCCCTCCCCTCTTCTGCTATACTGCATTTCTATTCTCCCTCCCCCCTACCCCTACCTTTTCACCACTGCTGCTTCTTTCCTTGGTTGGTATCCTTTTCATCCTCTTCTACTCATTTACTACCCCTTTTTATATCTACTCTTCTTCTAACCCTATTCCTCTTATTATCTCATATGCCAACCAACTCCCGACTCTTTTGTTTTTTCCCAAACATTTCTTCTCAACTTCAAACTCAATGTTTATTTCTAAAAATTTTAAAAAAAAAAAAAAACGTCATATTTAACAACTGCGACAGTATAATATTTGCCATTGAAAATTACACGGAATATATTTTAATCATATCAAAATTCCAATTTTAATACTTGACTTGATTTAACACAATTAAACCGTACATCAACTCACTCTCTAAGTCTCAAATCTCCCACTTCACTTTACAAATCTTACTGAGTGGTTCTCCCTTTCATATGCGAATCTTGTGTCAAAGACGGAATAAAATAAATAAATGAAATCGTGGTCCTAAGCATAAAAAATAAAAAAACAGTGGATGGGGGTGGAAGTTGACAAGGCCCTTGATTAGCAACAGCCAACAAGCATGAAACTACTTTCTGCAGTCACCACTCTAATTTGAGTCTTGCCATACATTTTCACTGCTGGTGGAAGCTCCACTACTTCAAAGTAGTGGTCTTACTATTAATGCAACCTTTTTTTTTTTAATCCTCTTTTGTGGAAAATCTATGCACCATGCACCCTGCACCACTTAGCTTCCGTGTTCTCGTGACTCAAGAAAACAACCTCCTTTTTATGTGATGCAGATGTGTGCCTCCTATATAAACACATATATTGCTGGGTTCTTGCTGCAACATCTTTGTTCTGATTACAGAAACACCCTTATTAAACCCTCGAAACATTCAGCACTTCCTGATGGGAACTTTTCTTGGGCATTTCGTACCTGGTTTGGCCCTCCTTACTCTTGGTTTATGGCACACTATCAACACCCTCACTTCTTTTCATCTCAAAGGCCCTTCCAATTTCCTCTCACGTTTTTGGTACCCCTTCAACCATTCCCTTTTCAAACTCCGAGAGTTGGAGCTCATCCTCATCCTCTCCTTCTCCATTCTAGCAATCCTCCTCCAAGTCTTTGACTACCCATCTTTCCGACTAATTTTCGTGCTCGACAACTTTGAGCACGCAACCATGTTTCTACACCTTGCCATTTTCACCAGTTTTGCCTTGTGCGCGGAGCTTACACAGATGTCCCAGTCTGTTTCAAGTCTGACAGGAATCTTAGCTGCGTCTGTCTTCTGTCAGGAACTTTTTCTACTTCACTTTCACTCAACTGACCATGTTGGGCTTGAAGGCTGCTACCACGGGCTCCTTCAGCTCATTGTGATAATATCTGTCCTCTCGGCCATAGCCACCACCATCTTTCCCGGCAGTTTCCCAGCTGCTCTAGTGCTGTCAATATCAGTGGTTTTTCAAGGGTCTTGGTTTGTGAACATGGGATTTATGCTGTGGGTTCCCAAGTTGGTCCCTCAGGGTTGCTCCACTCAGAAAAATGCAGGTAGCACTAGTCAAATGGTTCATGGGGCAGTCATTTGCGAGTCACCCGAGGCTGATTTTAGAGCAAGAGCGTTGGCTAATCTGCAATTCAGTTGGATACTTGCCGGAATCTTGATGTTCACAGCACTGTCATCCATGATCATCGTCAGAAAACGCACTCCAGGGGTCAGGCAATTGACAGTATATGAGCAGCTTCAATGTAGAACATCAGACTCTGCTGCAGCGATTAACTTCAAGCAACCTCTTGATCTCTAGATATTCAACATAGCCAATAATTACTAAGAATCATAGTCAGTAAATCAGTAATGTATCCTTACACTTGTAAGATATTGTTCTCCTGCCTATGAATGGGACAAAGGGTTTCACAACTGTACCAAGTTTCCACTTCAGTTTCTGTCTTCTGCTGTTAAATGATGATGCATATCAGTATATGGACCCTATTAGAGTAACTGAATAAACTGCCTTCAGGATGTTCAATATTTAGATGCAATTTATTTTATTTTTTTTGAGATAAGCTTTTCTAAAAAAAAAAAAAATTGCAAGATACAGCAACACTGACAACATTACTGCACACAGAAACCATGGTGATGAAGTTCAAAGTTCAGTAAAACACTTTCTTTTTAGAGCCATTACTGTGCTCCATGTTTTGGCAGATTAACCAGCAAACGTCAAAATGTATTAATATAGAGAAAGCACAGTGCAGTGTTGTGATATTTGTCTTCAGTTTGCTATAAGAGGGCTTCTGCAAGTATATAACATATTAGCATACAAAAAGCCAATTGCTAGATGTTTAAATGAATAGTCTGGGTATTACAATGGAAAAGCAGTTCCAATAATCATTGTTGACTAATTTTCTTGATCTGGATGTAGATCTCACAAAGCTGCTGCTTCAAAAGAGGATGAAGTCTGATTCACTTCTTTTCCAATTTCCTTCACAATTTGGATGAATCTTCTTCGAGAAGTGGGCAATCTTGAGAGAGTCAAACAAAAGCCCTGCAGTCTGACAAATTTGTGGATAATGCCATGAAAATTTCAGCCTGTGTAACGCTGCAAAATTAATATACATAGTGCTTGTAAATGAGGGAGTACATTGTTCATTACCTTCTACTAATGCCCTCCAACTGAGCCCTCCTAATCTCTTCATCTGGAGGAAAGCCACCGTTGTCCCAAGATTCCATCCTCGTCACATCACTGCTATAAAGACATAGTTTGTGAAGGTATAACTCTTCAGACTCCACCAATTTCAGGCTTCTCAGTTGCTCTTTCATAATGCTCATAGGCTCAAATAGCCAGTCAAACACTCTGCCTTCTGGCCTGTTTAGTCTCGTTATTTCCACATTGTTACCTAAACATACAGTGTGGAATCAGGGTCAAGAGAGCAAAAATTTTGCTACCACAGAAAAAGAGAGAGAGAGAGGAAGAGAAGGAGATAAAGCTGGTTACTCATAAGAAATCCCGAGGAACCACTCTTAATAGAACGGATGAAGCAGTCCACAAAAACATAAGCAGGAATTCCTACGTTGACTATCTTGTTCTTCATTTGTTGCCACGCATTAAGGTCTGCAGTCGAAATGGCGCCCTTTTTAAGTAGGTCCTTTCCTACATGTTCACATCCTTTGAAGAAACTGTCCCATATCTGATCAGTGTGACAATGTCATAGGACTCGTAGCATTAAATATTAATCCTTTGCTAGAGTCAGTTATTTCTTTTTGTTAAAAGGACGGGAGTGGGGGGGTAGGAGTCCTTCACAGAGACAGAAATTCATATACACCACGTACCAGTACGGCATTCAACGCTTTCTTTTTTTCTGACGCTGTCCTCAAAAGAGGCTGCTTATTGAAAGCAATGTCGAGACGTTCATGCAATCCTCTCACTGGTAGCAAAGAACTGGAACTTAATCCCTCTCGATATGTAGGTCTGGCTGCCCAAATGGATGATGGTCATATTTTGGTTGATAGAATATAATACGTGGCCACATAATCTATAAAAAGCAACATATACCTGGGAAAGCAAGAACCTTCTCTCAAATATATGAGATCATTAGTGTACTCGTCAAAAATAGACACTGATGCTACGGCATAGAGCAATCCTTTCTTTGTAGACTCTTCCTACACAAATTGTCAAACCACAAAGGAAAGCAGTGAAGAGCAGAGAGATCAGAAATGATGATCATAATCCTCCCACCATTTGATTCACTCCGTCAGTCACCCCCGTCAAAATGAGAGCCCAAAGTCACTAAGGTACCTGGTATGCAACTACGGCAGCATAGCACCCAAATCCAAGGCTGGAAAAAAATCCGGCAATGATAGCTAGAAGAACAGCAATAGGCCAGAGCAAAACAAGAAGGCCTGAAAAGGGGACACAAACAGTTTCAAGAAAGGGTCCCTCCCTCCCAACAAGATCTTGTAGCAGCCGATACCATCCTTTGACCAGTAAGATTGGAGCTTTGTAAAGTGTGATGAGAGGAATGAAGATGACGTCAATCAGAAGTCCAAGAATAGCGCACAAGACGCACCCTGGAATCTGCAGGACCCTAGAGACGAAAGGAAGCTGTCAGTAGCATACCTTTAGGAATTTGACTTAGGAAGTGCAGGATTAGGTTACCAGAGGGGAAAGGGCTGGATTATTGAGTTGTAAGTAGGGAGTACTACGTCAAATAGAGCAGCAAGTTTCTGTGTCAAATGGAGTGCATAAACCAAAGTTAAGCATATGCATCAGCAACTGTTTTACTTAATTTTAGCAGATTATGTTGAGTTCTGTTATGTTTGTTTTTCCTAGTTTGTAGGAGTCATGCTAGTTGTTTATTGTTACTAGTTAGTGGCTGTTTTTAGCCAAGTTGTTGCTTATTTCTCTACTTTTCTGTTTAGTTTCATGTATTTAAGGAGTGCATCAATTAATAAACATTGTTGTTCATCAAAAATAATATTTGCTGCATAACAAAATCTTCTTATTGTAACTATTTTACACCAACAGAAGGAGGGCATAGAAGGCAAAAGAAACATACTTGAGCTCAATGGGATCCTCTCCGTTAGAGTGGAGCAACCCATGCATGACAGAGAGATAGGAATGGAAGGAGAAGTCGGCGAAATCACGGACAATGGTGCAGGCACCCAAAATATTGGTCAAGGTACCATCCTAAAGCAACGAAATAAAAAACGCAATCAGACAAAGGTTGAAAGCAATACGGAATGGAAGAAGCAGGAACAAGGAGATAGGGGGAAAGAAGGGAACCACGACACATCGAATGAGCTTGACAGCAAAAGAGGAGGACTCAGAGCTAATAGCCTTGAAAGTTTCCATGACAGGCCAGACGACGGCAAAATAAACAGCCATGAGAAGGGTACCGACGACACCAACAAGGGTCCACAAAACAAGGGGAAGAGGAGAGAGAAGGAGAAGCACACATTTCAAACATGGTCCGAATTTGTTGGACCTGAATGGGATTGGGACTTAGGTAAGCAAACAATGAATCAGGAAGGGGTGAAAAGAAAAGAAGAAGAAGAAGACCACCTGAGAATGCAGAAAAGGGAGTAAAAGAGATGGAAAGGCAACAAGGCAAGAAGAAGAAAGATGTCGCCGAAAGCAATGATGAGACAGACGGAGGGGCCGAAGAAGGCAACTGCAAAAGCAAAAGCAAAAAAAAAAAAAAGCAAGATCAGAGGGAGAAGAAGAAGAAGCAGCAGCAGCAAAAAAAGAAGAGAAGGAAAGGCTACTCTTGAGAGCCCCCAGGAGTAGAAGCACCCCAAACACTGGCACGAACATGATTCCATATGCTATGTATTTCATGATTTCCTTTGCTTCCCCCATTCTCCTTTCTTTCTTTTTCTTTTTCTTTTCTTCCCTTCCTCTTTCACTTTCCACTTTGCTTTTTGTTTTTATTTTGGGAATTGGGATTATGCCCAAAATATTTCTCTTTTTTTATAAAAAGTCTTTGACCGATCAAAATTCGTGATTATGAGTTCTCAATACAAAAAAAATTTTTAACATATCGAAAATCTTGTCAAGATCTACGATTTTTAAAAAAAATTATCGTATTCGAAACTCATAGTCACTAATTTTGATCGTTCAAAGACTTTTTATAAAAAAAAAAAAAATATTTTAAACAAAATTATAAAGTTCAAAAATACCATAAAAATTATCCCTTTTATTTACGTCTGCACTACTCTACAACTCCCCGCCTCTGCTCTGCATTTTGGCAGCCGCGTGGGACATTAGCTGCTACTGCTACTGGTGGGGTCCACTTTTCATCTCGTC
The DNA here is from genome assembly GCA_032274805.1 of Gypsophila paniculata. Classification (NCBI taxonomy): domain Eukaryota; kingdom Viridiplantae; phylum Streptophyta; class Magnoliopsida; order Caryophyllales; family Caryophyllaceae; genus Gypsophila; species Gypsophila paniculata. The sequence continues at coordinate 17,174 of JAUEKU010166998.1, forward strand.
CCACACTCCCACGCGGGGCATCCCCCAATTCCACGTTTTACTTCCTCAATCAGATGCGTGATAGATATCTCACTCCATTTCCTGGTATTTTAACCACTCCTATTTTATTATCGTTTTTTATCAATATCACACTAGTCGACCCCATGTTACCTATTACAATAGAGGCCAAATGATCAAATGAGTAAAAAAAAGTGGCATTATATTGCCAAATTGGTAAAAAAAGTATTTCATGTGACAAATAGGTAAAAAAAGTGGAGGTAAGTGACAAATTGGCCAAAAAACTTTTATTAACCCAAACCATTTTATACAATATGATAATTGAACCTTTCACTCTTTCTATTTTGTATTTCGACCTAATATAATGTAAATTGCATCGAATTATGATAATTTCTAATTGAAAAATAACTTAATCTCAATTTCAAACTATCTTTTATATTTCATCTAGACTTTGAGTATTACCAAAATAATATTAATTTCGCAGCCCTTGTTTCATTTGGTCCAATTTTAATTGTCTTTACATATATATTGCCGTAAACATGTTAAACGAGTATGATGATGGAGTTTGGGTTCACATTATATTGATTACGTCATAATAAGTGTCGAGTCAAATATGAGACGATTTAATACGAGTTTAGGTCGGATCAGAGTTAGAATTCGAGACAAAATATTTTCTGATCGCATCATATTTATTACATTTTTTATGCTTTTTCCATACATGTTAATCTTTTTTTTTTTGAACATTTTTAGTCATTTTGGGACGGTTGAAAAAGGGTGAGTTGATGACACTCGAAAATGAGTAAAATTTTAATTTATATTTCGAGGGCAGAATAACTAATCTAATTCAAAATGAGTTCAAAAATAGAGTAAAAGCTATAAAGTTGATGAGATTCTTTTGAAAACATCGAAAACAAAAGATATTTCATGGATTATTTGTGTTAAATTTCCATTTTTCCATTGAAATAAGTTAGATTGGATTATTAAGTTCAAATTATAAAACGGACAATAAATGGAGGTATATCGAATACGGAGTAACTAGTTAAAATATAAAAGAAAATGATTTTTCACAATTTATTACGAGAAATCATATTTTTAGGCTCTTTGTTTTAACGGGAAAATTGTAATAAAAAAACGAAACACGACTAGAAAATTAGATGGCTAAGCAAAATAGGGTTTATTTTTATTTGTAAATTTTTTTGGCCAATTTGTCACTTGCACCTACTTTTTTTTACCAATTTGGCAACATAGTGCCCCTTTTTTTTACACATTTGGTCATTTAGCTCCACCTTTTCCCACTTTCTTAAAACTTGTGCCATACCCCTATGGGGCCTTATCAATGAAATGGAGGGCGTATTTCACAAAAGTCACCTAAGAGTCATCTGGGTCAATTTTTTCATGTGAATATTAATTTATTGTGGCATTTGAAGTTAATTTGATAAATATTGTCAAAAACAAAAAGTTTACTAATTGAAAATAAAAAAATTCCGCCAAATGCACATTTGGATAAACATTTATTTTTTCCGCAAATCCCAATTTTAATTTAATTTATGTTTAATCAAGCGTTAATTATATTAATCAATTTTTTAAAATTATCCTCGTAATGTGTAGTATTTTGTAGGATGTCGGTTTTCCTAACCAAAAACTTTTAAAAATCGCTAAATGAGTTTTTTCTGATTTTTTGATTTCGATTTTTGAAAATTATCAAAATGAAAAATTTTCAATTTTAATAGTATTTCAATAATATTAGAACAAAATATCTCTAAACTAAAAATACTAAAATAGTAATATAAAATGACGATCGTGTTAGCAAAATTAAGGACGATTAAGTAAATAATTCCCCCTTAATTTGGTATCCACCATAATTAAAAGAAAAATGTTTGCAAAATTGAGATTCAAGGATTAGAGATTTAAAGTTTGATTTTTAAAGTTTGAAATTTATAAACGTTTGATTTTTAAAGTTAGAAAATTTTAATTAAATTTGCCTTATATTATTGATTTTTAAAGTCGGGAAATTTTGTAAACGATGAGTTATTTTCATTAAATTTACATTATATTATTGATATTATCTCTCTTTTCTTTATATAAGCATTTTATGAAATTTGTGTTCTTACTTTTATCTGCAATTAAAAATACTTTCATAAGGGTCTCTTCGTAAATTAAAATTCAGAAGAGTATACATTCTCTGGCAATTATTAATATTATATTGTATTTTAAGAGATATTAAAAAGAGACGTTAATGTCTCAAAAAGTAAGAATAACATCTACAATAAGTAGATCGATTGTCACATTGATTGTAAATTGTTATACAATAATATGCAAAACTCAATAACTTTACATAAACGCTAAAAAAAGGCACTTATAAAAAATTGATAAAATATATATATAAATTCGAAGAATTCTCATTCAAGCTTATAAATTTCATATATATCTTGCTAAAAATAAGTTGATTTCCAATTTTATATTGATAATATAAAAAATTAAATACCTAACTCGGGAAATTTTTTAACGAGCTCAGATACTTATGGTGCAAAGTTAAAATTTATTACAAAGCTCAGAAACCCTTTAGAAATCGTTGTCCCGTGCTGATATACCACTGCTAATAATATAGTATTTCTATAGCAGACTCCTTTCTAATTCACCCATGTCTTATATTTAATTTTTTTTTGTGGTGATTTATTCATTTTATTACACTTTTGTTTTTTTTCAACTTTTAAGGGTATTGATTTTCGCAGTACGTGCTTTATTTAATTCACCAGTACGTACTTTTCGATTTTACCCTTCTCATTTTCGTTGCATTAGTTTTTAATCATCTACTATCTACTAATAATATTAAAAGGAGGTTTAAAGAGTTTTTGAGCATTATCATTAAACCACGTGTCAAAACATCTCTCAATTAAGCTGCCACGTGGAATCCATACTTTTACAATGTTGATTGAATGAATGGAA
>JAUEKU010166999.1:0-11626 GCA_032274805.1 Gypsophila paniculata
ACGACCTCGTTAATGAACTGCTGTAGCAAACTGTTGTCCAATTTTATAGACGTCTTGATTGCCACCACCCTTCCGTCAAGTAACATCCCTTTGTAGACAGTACCTTGACCTCCCTGACCAAGAATTCTACTCTCACTGAAATCGTCCGTAGCATTCTTCAATTCTTCAGCTGTGAAGATGTTTGTTCTTTCGTCATTACCTTCTGTAGACGTCGTTTGCTGTTGCAATAACAAGCCTCCATTCCTCTTGAAATACATAGCTCTTTTCTTTGCAGTCCTCCATCTTCGTATAAGGCAAAAGAAGCAATAACAGCAGAGAATCAAACTCACTGATCCCAAGCTTATGCTAAGCCCTGTCGAAATCAGAACACGCACCTGTAATGCCAGGAATTTCGATTTCCGAGTGCAAACAGCATAAGTATTGTCTAATGATGCAAGTCAGTTGATTGGAGTTCATACCTAGAATTGCTCCCCAACTTAGATTCGGCTTCTTACAGCTTTCTGAATGGTTAGTGTCAGTTTTGCACGGATCTGCACACACAAACCCGATAACAATTCCTTTGAAACTAAAAACAGGATCTTAAACAGCTAAAGACGTTTCATCTTAAAACCAATTAACAGGTTCTCAGATAGCCTACCAACTTATAACTCAGCCTGTTCACCCTTCTACTGATAGGATAGGACCGTCTCAGACGAGTACAAAATGCGAAATTTATATAAAAACGATTCTACAATAGGATAGGACCGTCTCAGACAAGAACATCGCTAAGTACTTACAAGATGATAGCAAGCACATTACCTTGGCAGCCATAAGAAAGGTATGGATTTCCCTCAAAAGGCGGTCGACAAGTACAAAGAACACACCCATTAACTTTGCTACCATTACCACATACAGAGCTACACACCATCCTCTTCTCCGAGTCACCCGCCACTCCACCAGGCAAACTCGGAACCTTCCACAACCACTGGTTCGAAAGTGTGCCAGTACTAGACACCTGAACTATCTTCTGTCGCGCATACCAGTCCCCTGTCGTGTACTCGACACACGTATTCCTCGCAACATTACTAAACCCGACCTGATAAAACTCACTGATGTCGCTACCAAAAGGTATCGAACAACACCCAACACCGTCACAAGTACTATTTCGAGTCCATCCCAGGGGGTCCGAACCACCCCCTGGACAACTCGTAGAACATCCTCCTACTACCAAATTGTCGCGGTTCATTACAGACGCGTGTCCTGAACACCCTCGTACGAGAAAATTACTGTCGTAAAATACGAATGGACTTTTATTCAAATCAACACTACTGCTAACAAATTGCGACGAGTTTTTACTTCCATTGTTACAGACAGAATGCCAGTGTGATCCCACATGTATGTTCAAATCTGTCTCGAAACACGAGGATTGACCGTTGTTGTCTAGGCAACTACTGATGTTAACGACTTCGAGGGTGAATTTGTTCAGGTATGGTTTCTGAGGAGTGAAAGAGTTGTTACAGACGACTTCGTACCAGGGACTGTAGTAACAGTTTTTACCAATTCCGAAGGGGAATGGGATTTTGACAGTCGAGTTTGTACAGGTTTCGGGACAGCCTGGTCGTACTATAGGTATGCCAGGACGTGGCCGAGACGGTGTTATTGATGCTATTGGTAGTATCAATAACATTAAGTGGATAAACAATGTTGTGTAACACATTGTTTGGTACGTTTTTGTAACAATGTATGAAAAAAAATTAAAAAATTAGTGCATAAATGTGTAGATATAGAATAAATATGCACGAGTTTGTTATGTAAAATGAAACAAATAAATGATGATTTGATGAGTGTTTGAAGAAGCACATATAAGTTGACTTGGATCGATTTATGTGAGAAGTTAAACCAATTATTGACGTACAACGATTTTATAATAATAGTTTGTACAATTTATTTGTTACTCGTATATTTCAATTATAATAGATATGATGAAGTTTACAAGTATTATAAGAATCGTTGCGTGATGTACAACCGTCGGTCTTAGATCTAGACCACAATGATTGGTGTTGAATGAATGAGCTGATCACTTGCAAGTTGATGTTAATTGAAAAATAGAATCAATGAACAAAAGTAATATAGATAATTATATACACGTAGATTGTAGCTGTCAAAGAATTGTTGCATGTAAAATAAGACTAGTTGATCTTGTTAGACTGCTCACATTCATCTATTGTATACTTCTTTGTAGAGTATTGGTATTCCGTACTATAGACCCAATGTCCATTGATATCCTATAGGCTATCAAAGTATCAACAAATCTCCCTTAAGACGGTCATTTTCGTCTTAAGTTACGATGAAAAAATGTCTTCATTTTGTAATAAAATATTACCATTTAACGACAAAATGTTGTAGCGAGTGTAAACTTTGTCGTTAAGTGGTAACATTTTACTACAAAATGGCAACATTTTTTCGTCGTAAACTTATGATAGAAATGGCTGGCGTAAATGACAATTTGCGATAGGCTATAGGACAAGCACTAAATTATTCCATCTTTTAGTCATGGGCACGAGCCACGCCAGATTGGGTTGGGCCTAGTTGACTCGATCTGGAATAGGCCTATTAGGAATGAACTTTTGGGTTGGACCTGGTTGGTTCGATCCAAAATAGACCTATTGGGGATGTGCTTACGGGTCGAGTTGGGTTGGATAGGCTAGGTTAGGGAAAAGTGAGACTCGAAACCGGCCCGATTTAGGGGCCGGCCCCTGAAGTGGGCCATGTCTACTTGGGTACAAACAAAGTCAAACATTATCTTAATGGATTGGATTGTTATCATTATGTTGTAAGGGAAATTGGACATGAAAATTGGATTACTAAAGAATTGAAGGAGAACCATAGAAAAATTACATCATTGGCATGCTTTAGAAAGCATCACTAATGTGCATCATTGAGGCTGATATTAGCCTACATAATGTGGGACTTTAGCTCCACTAACATCAACTCATATACAAGATGTTAGATGCCCATTCATCCTCTCTAACCCAACTACATTGTTTCGAGTCGTGTCTGCGGTCTTATCGTGTTGTTTAAATACAAAGACTGTTTCCGAAAAATTCATGATAAAAATAAAACTAAACAATTACGGTTGCAATATTTTCTTAATCCTTTGTAACTTAGTCTGGAGTCGAAACCACGCCTCTTGATCCTTGACCAAACCTAACATGACGTCTTTCGTCGTTCCAAGTATAGCCGTGGGAAGCCATGGGTAACTCGAAACAGGAGTATAATAATTAATAACTTAGAAGCGTGGAAGGTACACACTGTGCCAAAAAGCTAAGTCTTCTAAATTTTAGACCAATTTATAACGGTTATTCTAACTTGTGTCCATTAAACATCGATCCCTGGATACACTTTACAAAAAACCGATCATTTAGTTCTAGCAAGAACTTACTATTTATTTACCATCCTAGCTTTTGGGGTGGGCAATACTCTGACATATTCCAAACCACGAACTCTAACAATTGACTGTTGTTATGACAACTACTTGAGCTGAGATAGTGCACTTCACCATAATTGTAGGTCTAATCATGCACATTATTGTCTTATTGATAGTCCCAGCCTCCCCGGACCCACCCATTTCTTTTACGTTTGTTTAATATCCAACTCACAAACGTCAAACGTAAAGAATTCGATGAATCAGGGGAGTAATTTTTAAGCGCCTATGAAGGAAGATCATGATTAAAGTTTGCAAAAGTTAAAGCTTCTTTCAAGAGACAATAATAACAGGCTACATTTTCATTCCTAAGTCTTACTACTGTCCCACATTCTTTTGGCACCTACCCTATATCCACTAACTTCTTTTATCGCCTTTCACGGTCTAGCGACTTATCAAATAAAACCGCTCATATAAAATCGTTTTACGCTGTATAAGGGTTTTACAGGAGTCTAAATCGGCCCCCTAAGTTAGCTTACCATATCTAGTATAAAAAAGCAACATTTGGGTGACAACTCTCAGGACTTAAGACAAAACACTCATACTGTGAGCTCTGCAGAATGCATAACATGGATGCTGAGGATCAGACTTCGATGTCATCGCCCCCAGTGACCCCTGGCACTCCTGGGGGTCCTCTATTTGGGGGATTTCAGGGAGGAAAACCGAGTGTGCCCCGTAAGAAGTCACTTCTCGGTAAGGGATGCAATTGCTTCACGGTCGACACTTGGCCTAATGAGGAAGGGAGCTTGCCTGCTGTCACCTGCACTATTACCATGCCGCCTCCTCCAGTCCCTCTTGCTAAGAAGGTACACTTTCAAACATCTGTATTTGAGAACCGTTTTCGACACGTAACTAAATAGCATTTACGTATACTCCCTCTGATTCTCTGAACCAGGTGGTTGCAGAGTTCTTGGGAACGTTTATACTCGTCTTTGCAGGGACAGCCACTGCTATCGTAAATCAGAAGACGCAGGGAACAGAGACGCTGATAGGACTAGCGGCCTCGGGAGGCCTTGCGGTCATGATTATCATCCTCGCAACAGGTCACATCTCTGGCGCCCATCTCAACCCGTCTTTGACCCTCGCCTTTGCAGCACTGAAACATTTTCCCTGGACTCAAGTATGAAATTACAAGTATTCTCTTCAAACACATCAATTATATTACAGAGACGTGACAATAATTTAATAATTTCGATTGCTAATTAAATTCGGTATAGGTGCCAGTGTACATAGGAGCACAGATGCTAGCATCACTGTGCGCTGCATTCATGCTGAAGGCGATTTTTCATCCCATAATAGGCGGGGGAGTAACAATTCCTTCGGTAAATAATGGTCAAGCATTCGCACTAGAGTTCATTATCACCTTCAACCTCATGTTTGTTGTGACTGCAGTAGCCACCGACACAAGAGCTGTAAGCATCGTCCTTTTCTTTCATTGTCTGATCTAAATTCAATAGGCGAGTAACAAAAGCACGAGCGAAAAATGTCATGATTCAGAACCAGGTAGCATCGAACAAATTCCATAACTACTGAAACTAGGAAGGCAACTTAAAAATGATGTTCATGGCCTTATTGAATCTAATGTCAAACATTTGTTCTCGTAACGTCCATAAACACAGACAAACGAAAATTTGTAAGCAGTCAGTCCTTCGTTTGTTGCGTGGGGTTTATGTGGAAATACGAGCAAATATTGATGGAATCTAAAAACGTCGAAAAACTGAACTGTTAATTTGTGACATTCTGCAGGTAGGAGAGCTGGCAGGAATTGCAGTAGGAGCGACAGTCATGCTTAATATTCTCATAGCCGGGTATACCACAACCTTCCCCTTCTAATCTTAGCGAATATCCAAAATTTTGAACATGCTTTCTGAAAACTACGAACACGTAGCTGTCTAGCGGCCAACTATTGAAGCTGTAGTTCCGATTTTTGTAGGCCGATGACAGGAGCGTCAATGAGCCCAGTCAGGACACTGGGACCAGCGATAGCTGCAAATAATTTCAAAGGCGTATGGATATACCTTACTGCCCCAGTCCTAGGGGCACTCTGCGGAGCAGGAGTGTATACAGCCGTCAAGCTACCAGAGGAGGACGAAGATGCCCTCAAGCAGCCGTCTGCAGTCGTGAGTTTCAGGAGGTGAAACTGTCGACGACAGAAGTTCTCCGCTGAACTAAAAGCACAGATTTAGCATGCATCTAGGCACTTAGCTTGTGTGGTGTAGATCAAAGTAGATGATAAAAATATGTCTAAAGACCAATAATCATCTTCAAGTAAAATCAGAACGTCGTTTTCCTAATGTTGGCTTATCATATCATGCCCATTAAGGCGATAACAGGCGGACAAGGTCGTATTTGCCTATGCAGACTATTGATGAAACAGGAACTATACAAAAATGAAAGTCCGTGACAAAGATGACAATATCAAGCTAACAACATTTCCCCGATGCCTTAACTAGTCCAGTTTATGGAAGGTAAGGGGTCGAATGTCCAAACATGTACCATTCCGTTCAAATTTCAAAGCTCGATATGAAACACTAAATAATGTGCTTCACAAAAATGCAATGTCTAAAAACCTTTAATTGGACTTCAACCATTAACTGAAACTTTTGATTGAAACGTCTTTCAGCCTCTTTAATCTTAAGCAAAAGGAGTCAGATATGACTTTTAACAAACAATTAAAATCCACAGTTTTAGGGTTTCAATCCTTTATTTGGAGTAATTGGACCCAATATTCCTAATTTTTTTTACCTATTTAAAAAATTCAATAACCCAATTTGCATGGGCACCATACACGACCGGGCCAAACCGAAAACCAGAATTCTCAGCTAAGACCTTAAATTCACGTAGCGTCCTTTCTCGTCCGGGCAAATGTGACAACATACTAATGTCTAGCTCCGCGACATACTTGGCCTCTACGCTACTTTCCCCGGCTTCAGACAATATCGCTGTCACAACAATCACCTTACCCGTCTCGGGCAATGCTTTGTAGCAATTCCTTAGGATTGTTAAACAACTCTCATCGTCAAAATCGTGTAGTATGCTCTGTCATGCAAATAAAATGTCAGATTGTCAGGGGTTCAATTACCACTTTCACGAGCACAAAATTAATATACTCCGTATATGTTTTCATGTATTAATCATTTTGAAAATCAGATGATAATTTGGGGTTAAAATTTCATCCAAATGAAAGGATCATACGATTAACCTACGCGTACCTTCATTATAATGGCGTCACCTGATGGAACGTAGTTGAACATGTCACCACCAACGTGCTCGACACCTACATTAACATAAAACTCCCTTAATATCCTCAAAATCGATAAGAGCTCATATAAGACACTTAAATACGCACATGTTGGGGCATATAACACTAGAACATTTATTTAGTAGGATTCATGATATAGCCGTATGCATACAACTGTTCATCATACATGAATACATCAATGATATGCCGTGTTGTTGATATATGGTACGGTCTAAGTAGCATTCTTTTCTGTGTAAAGTGAGCAACAAGGGCAATATGAATGTTGACGGAATTCAAACCCAAATCATGAGTATCATGACTTTACAAACTAAGCAAGTTGAAATCTGTTACGCATCCTCTTTGTAAATGTAATTTTAACACTTATTCCTCATAATATATATCAAGCGACAAAATCAAACAATGATAAAGAAACATGTACTCCCTCCCATCTGTTCCTATATCCTATGTTACAAGTTATTTTTTCACACTTATCGAGATACGTTTTATAACGTTAATATCTTCATTAAACATTAACAAAAAAACATACAAATCTAATTATTTTTATTGTACGCATGGAGACGAATCAAACAAGATTCCACATAACTATATGAATACCAAAAATTCCCTACACTAACAAATAGTACCAGAAAAACATGAAAACATTGAAATGAACGAGAGAGAGTATATAAATACCGGGAATATCAGGAGCAGTTTGAATGACATGTGGCAAATCGAAGTTAATCCCCTTAATATTTGGATACTTGGACACAACAGTCCCAAGAGAAATGCCAAGACCACCACCAACATCAACCAAAACATGAACATTATCAAAACCATGATAAGTAACAAGAATATTTTTAATAGTAGTGCAACTTGATTCAGCCATGGCCTTGTTGAACATGTGGTTGAATTCAGGGTCTTTGTTCATGTACTCAAATAGTGACATTCCACTTGCTTTTTCAAATGGTATTATGTCTTCTAATACTGCATCCTTCATGTATAGCCTGCATTCATCCATGCATGCATTTAATTTGTACACTTTAGTATATGTCGGTTTTATTTATATTGTTCTCATTTGACTTTGCTGACGAGATGTGTGCAATTTAAGAGATAGTTGAGCACGTCATGACGTTGTTAGAATCTCATATATAGGCCTTTGTGTCCCTTGCCCGTAAATGGACCTTTATGAGCCTCTAATATTATCTTTTAGGCTATGACCAATACCCAAGTTCGTTCTATACATATGACCCACTATCAAGAAAAGAATTATACCCTACGGATTTATGCATGATTAGTTTTTCGATTTTTAGGATTAGTAGAGTTGTTGAATGACCTAGCGACTTTACACTTGAAAAAACTGAGAAAATGAAACAAATTAGATTGACTAAAGTTGATATTTGGCTAGGTGACTAATTAATATCTTTTGTTTTTGATTTTTTAAAAATAAATTGATGGATGATTCGACGATTTTATTTTTTCAAGTTTAAATGAAAGAATATCCAAATAGTCACGAACCCATTGATGGTAAATCATTTGAGATCAGGCTTATTATCTCATAAATTATTTTATCATTGAAACATTATTATAAAGCATGACGATTACAAAGTAAAAATGACAAAATAATTTAGTGAATTATTTTGTTTCACCGAATCACAATTCAATATTCCCTCTTTTTCAATCCATCATCTTTTGATTTCGGAAGTGAGAGCAAATATAGATTGAATCTTTTATCAAAATTAGAATATAATCCTTCATCGCCTAAAATTATAAGACAATTCCTCATAACCTAACTAATTTTTATGGTCAAATTACATTGTCATCCAGAAATAACGTCAAATTTACCCTACTTCTCAAAAAAAAAAAAAAAAAGTTAAACAAATAATCGAGACAAACAGACGTGTTACCGAAAAACATTTATATTAGGGCACAATTGAACATTACCATTTATCTTGAAAAGGCCCACGAGATTGAAATGGGCCTTTAGCAACACCATCCTTACTATCACTAACAAAAAATTTACCCGAAGGTGCAATACCATAAACTCTTTCAACCCCTCCATTCTCTAGGCTCCTCAACTCACATGTCAATAGTGAGTGTGTAGCTAGAGCATTGAGCATCCTGTCCACGACCGAGGCCGCCCTCGGATTTCGTGTCGGGATCTTCGACACGACCTCCAAGGCTGAGAGTTTCCCGGCCTTAGAGATTATGTTGAAGAAGCCTAGGTCAAGTGCCACGGTTAGGGTTATTGATAGGTTGAATGAGTGTGATATGTGTAGGGCGTAGACTAATGCTTGATCTTCGGCATTTGGTTGTGCATTTTCGAGACTAGCGCAATTATCCATGTTTATCTATCATGAAAAATCGTCTTTCAATTATTTGATAGATTATATCATAGTGGACAACTGGACACGATACAAATTACTATACACCTTTTCTAGTAAAATTGTCGAAATTGTACGAATCAAGCTACAACTAAATGGAAATAAGATACTTTTATTCATTAAGTTTGTACGATAACGCAGTACAACGAGTGTTGCTACAAATTTTGTAAAAGCGAACTTACCTTAGACAATTTGTTAGAGCAAAGAAGATAAATAAAAGTTACTATTGTTGAAAGTAAAGTAAATAAATTACACTTCTAATTTTATGATTTGAGTCATAACATTGAGAAATTATTATGTAACAATGTAACATTTCTATTAAGTGTTATTAATTGCCAGTTATCTAGGATAGAAGTTTCATTTCCAAGGAGTTACTGCTTATTTATGAATGACACTAATAAGGATATTGACTTTAATCTATGAGTTTCATGTTTGATACTCATCTAAACAGCTAGTCATGTTAAGATCATTAAAATCAAAAATTTTGATTGTTTGTTTTCCTCACTGAATATTGGAACACATTTTCTAAAATTGTTTCACCATTTTAATGACAGAGACACAGAGTTATTAAATAATATTTATTTTATTCTGAATATTTTTATCGTGTGCCTAATAAACATATGTTATAAAATTCCTTCATGATAACAACTCGTGTTACAAAAGATGCGAGACTCATTCATAGCTCAAATGAGTTACAGAGTCACTATAATTTTATGAGTCGGTTTTAGAATTGAACTTTCCTAATGCTGTGTGATATTGCCCTATCGACAATTATGACATATATTTAAAATCAAATCAAATGAAATACTCTGTACAACTTATTATTAATCCTCTTTTGATATGATCATTACACAAAAAAAGTTTTTCTTGGGCACGAATTAAAAAAACATGTGTAGATGTGTTCATCAATCCACCTACCTTGTTGCATTAGATCTATCCTAGGTCGAAATCTGATCATCGAATAAAATTCTTAACGACTATATATAGCAGTATACAAACAAAATTATTACTCTGTATATTCTATTTCTTTTAAAAATACTGAAACAATATCAAAGTTAGTATCGTTCTATCATGACCAATTTTAAATTTAGAAGTGCAGATACAAAGTCACGCTCATCTAACAACCGTCGAGTACGTCACACATCAAAATAAATTATGAACTAAATACAACCCTAGATAGAAAATGAAAGTGGCAAGTACGTGTAACAAGCTAAATTGAACACAAAATAGCAATTGAAAATAACAAGTGTAACAACCTTCAATAGTTCCTCAACTTTAGGCACACTCACTCATGACTACGACAACTTCATAAAAAAAAAAGTACCCGAAACAATTGCATCAAACATTATTCAAACACTAAATCATTGAAATTAAAATTATCATTATTATTATCACCCCAATTACCAATTAATCTCAAACGAAAATACAATTAAATATTCGAATCGTAATTTATTAGTGAAGAATTGAATTGAAGATAAGAAAAATGTCGGGAAATAATTCTAGACAATCATCGGTGACATGTTTACGATGTTGTTTACTAGTAGTTGGCATTGTGGTAATAGTATGTGTTTTAGGACCTACCCTACATTGGAAGGTTAATAAGGGTACCATGTTAGGGCATCGTACCTCTATTTCTTGTGCCCCTTGTGTTTGTGATTGTCCTCCTCCTTTGTCTATTCTTAAAATTGCTCCCGGTACGTAATTCTTTCGTCTCCTTTTTAACCTTTATTTTGAATTATTGATACTCGGTATTAGTTTTTCGAATCAATTTTGTGTAATTATTGATTGGTTAATTGGGATTATGTTCTTTATTTTATGATATTGATTTTAAAATTTATTTTCGAGAAGATTATTGACTTGTTGGTACTACTAGGGTATATTTAACGCTTTTTTTTCGGCCTTTAATCAAATTAATTTTTTTTTCTTTGACATGTTTGATTTTGAAAAAAAGATATGTATTACGAAGTAGAAAATTGATTCATTTCTATTTTTATTCTTTCTTCTAGGTTTGGTGAACCTCTCAACCGAAGGTTAGTTTTTGTTATGTTTTTTATATTGAAATGTTAGGCATCCTTCATGACTCCATTATCAAATTTGATTAGTTATACTCTTTAATTTTATATACGGTTCTTTTTATTGTGTATTCTTAGGCACACATGATAAACTCCTACAAGAAACACTCGCTAATAGTTTTCTAAGAATTTTTTATTAGAAAATTATTAGCAAGCACTCCATATTTCTTATTACAATTTTTCTACCACGTGCCCTTAAAATAAGGAAAATAAAACCGTCATACAAATGGCTAGTGCCTAGCTAGTAGCTAGCAAGACAATCGATATCGTTACGTAAAACCCTTCTTCTAATTACCATAATTATAACGTACAGATTGTGGGAAAAGTGATCCAGAAGTACAAACCGAGATGGAAAAACAATACGCAGAGTTATTACTAGAGGAACTAAAGTTACAAGAAGTAGTGTCGGAGGAACAACTAAGACACATGAATGCAACATATAGAGAAGCACGTAGAGTTGCATCACAAT
>JAUEKU010167010.1:0-11623 GCA_032274805.1 Gypsophila paniculata
TTTTGGTATTATCATATTCTTTTCTTTAGAATGTGATTATAAACATCCTGACGGTAAAACGAGTATGAAATAGAAAGAGTATTGTTTCGTACAAGTAAAATGAATAGAGAAAATTTTATAGAAATTAAATGAATTTCGCAAGAATGAACAAATATTGCAAAAGTAAATATAAAAAAAAAACAATTCCTCAAAACCACAATGTTCCTTGTATTTAGTTTTAGAGGGCCTTCAATCGGACTTTTTGACCATTTTTCCGGTATTTATTTGTAGATTTCTTTTGTTGAAATATATATTTATGAAAATGTTTTGATGACAATGTAGATATCTTAGCTTATTACGAAGTATTATATTATAAATATTTGCACAATTTGAATTATTAATTAAAAATTAAATTGATGAAAATTTGATTCAAAAGTCAAAAGAAGAATTGTGGTTTGGACAAATTAATAAAAAAATTATAATTTCTTCGATCATGTTGATAAAAATTATCTGTACAACTATATAATGGATGTAGGGGTATTTTTGTCCAAATAGAAATAGGAGGTCCTTACACTTTATGCAATGAAAGTTGAGATCCTTAATGCTAATTTTGGTGATAGTTCGGGTTCTTGTATTGATGTTAACTCCATAAAACTCCGTAGGTGTGTTTCTTTTAGGTAATGTTTGAGGTGTTGGATTAAAGAGCAAATACACCCCAAAGTGAATATGTATTTACAAAGCCGTTAAAGACGCTCTTTTATACGGAGTAATGATTTATAATAGGTTAGTTTCTTATTCTTACTGATTAACTACTCCGTATTTAATATATTTTCATCTATTATCGATCTTATATTTTAAAAGTGAAAGACTGTTTTTCATAAGACTTACTTGTATATATTTTGGGTTAAGACTTAAGAGCACATACATACATACATACATCCATACATCCACAATATTATTTCGTATTATTTCATTAATTAACGTATGTTTATTAAATTTATTTGGAAATATGAGAGATTTTTTAAGTAAATGCTGACAAGAGGGAATATATATGCTGATGTCGCTCGTAATTTGTATTCATTTATATGTGTTTGAATTGACAAAAAAATCTAAATGATACTCCATCCGTTCCAGTCATTTGTTTAACTATTCTATTTTGGGGTGTATCATTCATTTGTTTACCTTTCTAGGAACGAAGGGAGTAGAATTGTTTGATAGTAAAATATTATTGTTAGATCTACAGGCTAATATATTATAACAAACAAATTACTAAATGTAAATCCAATAATAATATTAACAAAATTCATTGATTTTCACAATCTTTCTCTTTTGCAGTGTCCAATAAAGATTAAATCTTAATCTTGTAAGTTGTAAGAATACATCTCTTTATAAACACATGTTTTATTGCATTATTATAATGCACTTGATAATAAACTAACAATGTATTTTCACTTTCACTTTGTTGCCTTATCGGTAAATATCACGAGACGTACAAGATGTCCGAGTATAATTAAAATCAATCATGATGAGATTTGAACTACCAGTTTATACTTTCTGTTGATCTTGATTTTAATGTGATATTTGAATCAGTATTATACCCAATGATTTTAAATGATAAATTGATCAAGTTATATTTGTGTGTAAAGCAATGAATTTAGGTGGGCGAGGGTCCATAGCCATGCATGAACTTATTAACAAGACTAATTTGTGGGATGTAATTCTATTGTAGAACGGATATACGCGTAAGATTATATATAGCTTATGTCTAAAAAGTGATTTCAATGTTTATTGTCATTACTTTATATCTTATTGTGACTACTTTTAAACCCCTTAAAATGATATTTTTTACTCGATAATAATCAAAACAAATATTAAAATGATCACTTTTAAACACAAATAGAAGTCGTAGGTGTATGATTTTATTTTAACATTTGTGGTTTGTGGGAGATCATGTCAGTAAGTTCAAGATTTGGAAATGAAGTCAAATTTCATCTTTTGAGTTTTGAGGATTATATATTTTTATTTTAATTCTAAATAAAGAATTATTAGTAGGCGTTCATCATGTCAGTAATCTGACTTCACCAGCTCATCTGGCACAAAGGGAAAAAAAAAAGGCAAAGCCAAACATTGTCACATTGCTCCTTTTTGTGGTCTTAAAACTACCAAAAACAGTGAAGAATTAAAGTGAAAAATTTGTGAACCCGATATATTTACTTCGTTTCATTTAATTGTATACGGAGTAAGTTTTTAATATGTTGTGATGAATATATTTTAATCAAATATATGTAATTGATTAGAATGAAGGAAGTATGTAATCAGAGTCTACTAAAAGACGTCGACAGTTAATTTAATTAATTATATTTGGTAATTTTAATTGAATACTCCTCCGTCCTGGTCATTTGTTACCTATTTCTATTTTGGGTGTATCAATAAATTGTTATTTATTTTTATATTTGGTATATTTTTATGAGTAAGTCTTGTGTGCGACATCGTACACGTACGACAGACTCTTCGTGACAAAAAATACTCACTTTAAGGCTTAAGGTATCTACTTTAAGGCTTAAGGTGATCACTTTAACTGGTCACTTTAAGCCTTAAAGTAGGTACTTTAACCCTTAAAATGGGTACTTTTTGTCGCGAAAAGCTCGTCGTGCACGTACGACGGTCACATACGAGTATTTGTGTATTTTTATAGGTAAAAAGTAGTGCACATGTGGATGAAAATAATCATATTTTATTATTTCATTAGATATTTACTTGCATTTTCTTGATCTTCGTTCCAAAACAAATTGATAACAAATAACCGAAACAAAATGACTACTCCATCCGATCCATCCGATTATTAACATTTGCTTTTGAATCAATTTTTTTAGAAAAGTGAATTATTGATGACAAAATGACTCATATACCATTCATTTACACAACTTCAGAGAAAATGAGCCAATAATAGAGGGTACAAAAATAATTGGGTATAAAAAAGTTTATTTGAAAGAGAAGTGTTAACAAATAGATGAATCACCCAAAAATAAAAAAACGTAAACAATCAAATGAATCGACGAAAGGAGTACCAATCATCATAAACATAAAAGTGACCAAATTTTTCTCATCAAAATCCGTCTAATACATCAAACCGTACAACACAAACCTACTAAACAAAAATCTCATCAGTAGGTCTCCTATGAAACCATCTCACATCGTGAGACCTATTGTTAGTTAAGGAAAAAATGGGGAGAAAAAATAGTACTCCCTCTATTCAAGACCAAACTCATCAATCCACTTTATTACACTCAATTTGTAGATTAAATATCTTTAATTTTGTATTATAGAAAATTATAAAAGTTTGATATATTATTGTAAAAATGAGACGAACCTAACAAGATCCAACATGACTATATTTATTCTTATAGATTGTCGAGAATAATCGAATTACTTTTAAGTCGTGAATAGTATTGATGAGTTTGGTCTTGAATGAAGGGAGTAACCACCTTCTCATGTGAGTGATCTCACAATAAACTTATCATGAGACCGTCTCACCTGAAAATTTATGAAATCTTATTACTCCAAATTATAACTACACAAGTAATTAATGAGTTGCACTAAGAGTCCATAAAGTCCACAAGAGTAATAAATGAAGTGTTGCAAAGAATGCATAAAACACTAGCTCAAAAAAATCAAGAAATCGAGTAATAATTTTATGGTAATAAAAACAAGACCATATACACACCATTACTAACTTCCTTAATTCCTTTAACACCTTTTCTACTTACGTTTTTCGTTGCATTCACTCGATATCACTTTCGATACTCTCGTTGTTTTAATTAATTATTCATTCATTAATGTTACTGAATTTAATTTTATCGAACTTTAATTTAATGCATATATATATATAACCTAAATTAATAACCTTAAAATTGAAAACAAAAATAAAAAATTTAATTGGATGAATACCCAGTAAAAAAGATTAAATTTTTAACATATACCCATTTAATTAATTTTAAAAAAATAAAAAAATTTGTAAAGGAAAATAAAAATGAAGGTGAGTAAGTTGAAGATCGACTCGGTGAGTCGACTACTGAGTCGACTCAGTCCGAGGTCACCGCACGTGTTAATGGGGATTTTATTTATTTATTGTTTTATTATGACGTCACAATTCCCATCATTTTTGCGTTTTTTGGAGAAACGTCGTCCCGTTTCGAGAGTGTTGAACGAAACGCCGAAACGCGGGGACGAAACGTTGCAAAGAATTGTTTCTAGACTCGTGTTTTTGGAAAGACAGGACGATAACACGTCGCTTTACACGAATGCCATTCACGCGTGGGCCCGGGGTGGAGAATTATGGGCCCACGTGAGAAAATTTAAACGAAACGGGTCACACAACGGGAATTGGAACGAAACGTTTCGAAACGGGAATGGGAACGAAACGTTTTGGTGTGTAGAAAACGTTTCGGTACAGAAGGGGGAGTTTGGGGGTGTAGTGGGGTTACCATGTGGGATGAGGGTTGGGTCACACGTGACGGTCGTGGGCCGGCCCAAACGGGCCCATTGGGAGAATGGGACGGGTAGGGAGGGGGCGATGGTGTCGCGGTTTATGGTGGAGGTGAGGAAGGCGAAAGGGGTTGGTGGCGGTGAGGATGGGGCGAGGTTGTTTCATTTTAATCCGAGGATTCGAGGGGATTGGAGTGGAAAACCGGTGATTGAGATGAATCATTGTTTTCGGGGTCAGTGGGGTACTCCTGTTCGTTGCGAGGGGTGGAGGTCGCTACCAGCTCTGGACACTGGTGATGATTTTCCCTCCACGCCCTCGGTTTTTCACTTAGGTTTATTACATTTTTGATTTTAGACTTGGTGACTTGACTGATTGACCGATTTGATTGAAAATTTTTATTTGCTAATTATAATCCACGAAAACACTTTTGAGAGTATTCTCTTGCGTATTTTTCTTCTCGTAAAAGTTCAAAGTGCATTAGTTTGCTTAGTGTGACTATATTCGATCCTCATGCTTAGTAATCGTTTTGATTCATTCATTTCTTTTATGCTTGCTCTAAATACACCACATATAAAAGATCAAACGGAAAGAATCAGACCAATCGAAGGAAGTAGTTATAATTGATTTGGTCATGCTCTAACATACTAGAAGATTTCAGTAGAGATATGTGTGTGGTGTGTTCACTTGCTGAAGAGTTGAAAATTTGTGCAGTCGACGGGCAGGTTAAGTGTGAGAAGTGGAAGCGCGATGAAGTCCCTGGTCCATTGAAAGTGTCGAAGGCGACAGTGTGGTTAGGCAGTGTGATGGGCCGAAGGAAGAAAGTCGAAAGGGAGTGGGCGTACCCTTTCTCTGAGGATCAATTGTTCATTCTCACTATCTCTACGGGCTTAGAAGGTTATCATGCTAGTGTGAATGGGCGGCATATCTCCTCTTTTGCTTATCGTAATGTAAGTATTTTCGCCTCCAAATGACAGCATTGTGCAATTCTCGACATCCATTTAACGTATTTCCACGTTCAATGTTGTGTTGACAGGGATTTGACTTAGAGGATCGACTGACACTAAATGTGTATGGGGACGTAGATGTGCATTCTGTGTTTGCTGGCTCCTTGCCGACATCACAACCTAGGACCGCGTCTAAGAAATATCTCGAGATGTCAATTGAGTGGAAGGCTAGACCTCTCCATGACAAGCCCATTGTTCTGTTCATCGGAGTCATTTCTGCTGCGGACCATTTCGCTGAGCGTATGGCTGTCAGGAAATCGTGGATGCAACATAGCTTGATTAAATCTTCGCAAGTTGTGGCCCGCTTTTTCGTCGCCCTGGTATGACTAGTTCAAATTGTTCTAGAATCTTTATTTATTTATTGAATTGATGTCGGGTGCTTAATGTCCAAATTACGTGTGGCAGCATGAAAGCGAGACTATTAATTCGGAGTTGAAGAAAGAAGCTGAGTTTTTCGGTGACATTATCATTGTACCATACCTGGATCACTACGACCTTGTTGTACTGAAGACGTTAGCAATTTGCGAATATGGGGTGAGGAATTCGATTATGCTCTACTGATCTTCATACTTGATACTTCGGAAATTCCCAGACGATTTACTCTTGTTCGGCTTGTTTCACAGGTTAACATGTTGTCGACAAAATATATCATGAAATGTGATGACGATACATTTGTAAGGGTAGATGCTGTCATTGAGGAAGCTAGCAAAGTTAGTGACGACAAAAGCCTTTACATCGGAAAAATTAACTACTACCACAAACCCCTACGTAAGGGAAAATGGGCGGTCACTCCTGAGGTATCGATTCCTTCTGCTTCTTTTTGGCGTATATCATCTAGTGTAGTCCACATTTAAGTCGGGGTTCTCGGTCTTAAGTTTAACGTTGCTGCATTCACAAGGTCTCAAAAATTAATCTAAGTGCTTAACTGCTTATGCCTTTTAGATGATTTTGTGATCGTTGTTTCTGGAAAAATGTTCAGGAGTGGTCAAATGACGTTTACCCACCGTATGCTGATGGACCTGGTTATATAGTGTCTTCGGATATAGCCCGTTTCATCGTGTCGGAGTTTCAGAAGACCCGACTGAGAGTATGTCAAACAAACTTCCTTTTTTCCGATCTCCCTATTTCTCTTAGTCCTGCAGATTTTTTTGGATTAATGATTAACAATTTGCGCGTCTCTTAGTTGTTCAAAATGGAAGATGTGAGCATGGGAATTTGGGTTGAGCAGTTCAACAAGACGAGACCAGTCGAGTATATGCACAATGGGCATTTCCACCAGTCTGGATGTTTCGACGGTTATATTACAGCACATTATCAATCCCCTAAACAACTGGTATGTTTGTGGCAAAAACTGCAAATTGAAAGAAAACCAACATGCTGCAACCTGTGATAAACGTTCTCTTCGATCAGATTTCGATTTTCTTCCCCTCTTGTACGGTTATACGCGTGTGTAAAACTCGCAAGCTGAGCAAAGAAGACCTAACCAGTGCATATTTTATACACTTGTATAGTCGTCATGAGTGTAGCCATCTCTCAGTGTTCTGGTTGGTCCGCGTCATGAATTAGGACTAGTTGTAACAAGTTGAGGGCTCTCGGTCATATTACGTGTACAATATCTCGTTCCTATACATATTTATAAAATTCTTTGATTCAAAGATAAATTACTCGATTTTGAATTATACGGAGTACATACTATCAATATAAGCAAATATATGAACAAAAATTATGGAATTATTCGTTTTCCTCTCGAATAATTGTGAACCTGGCCTTGTCGTCGAATATCCTGCTTGAAGATTTACGGTTCACCATTGTTATGAGCAAGGGAGATACAAATCGAAATCGTCTTACATCATTCAAAGTTTCAAATCAAGGTATGTATTTCTACTGAGTTCTTTAATGCTAATGATTTTACCATCTTATGTTCAAAATAGTTCAATCATTAATCGATAAAAGCTCTCTTCTATCCCAATATAGATGAACCCCTTAAAGTTAAATTTATTCTTATTTGGTAGGCTTTGAAGAAGGAATCATGTTCTGTGTGATATGTGCTCTAGAAAACACACTAGCTCTCTGGAAGCTGCACTGTTCTAGGCTCTGGCGTTGTTTAATCAAATTTATCACGGTCTCCTTTCGCCTACTTTCTTAGCTATTCTTTTTCGTATTGTTCCTGTTAGCTTTCTTTTTTGATGCTAATGTCGTAGTATGATTGTTTCCGCTTCCTGCAAATCCCCATCAACGTTCTTCTGAAGCTGGCGCTTTTCTTAGTACTTTTACAGGTTGTAGAATGCTAAATTGTGTAAAGTAATAGCACAGTTGTGCGAAGAAGAATCTACTTATGTGCTGTTTTTTTTTTTTTCATTTGTCTGTTTTTCGAGGAAAATAAGACACAGAACAAAGTTTCACGCTCTGCGAAATCTAATACAACCAATAAACGAATCTCACACTAAAAATTCTAGATAATGTTCTGCTTCTGATCTCCGGAAATTAGCTCTGATGTATTGCGTCTAGAATGACATCCCAAACAACAGCAAAACAGCAGAAATAAGCAACCAGCTTCCTGCAAGGCCACCGAATAAGAAGGCTTATTCTAAAATGTCGATTCAAAACAACAAAAAGTTCGAATAAAAAATATAAGATATAGGGAGACGATTAGGAGAATGATTGATGAATGAATGAACGAATGAAGTGAGAACGTAATGCTGTACTTGCATCAGAAGAAAAACCTGTAAGAAAATCTACCTGTAGAAGACGGTACCAGCAGTAACCCCGAGCTCCAATAATGCTCAAAGTAGCAATTTGTCGGACTAATTTGTCCATTAGGGCAGTTGCACACAAAGTTGTCGTAAGTCGCGTTATAAGCACAAACTCCATAACTCTTCTCACAGTCACTGCAGCAAGTTGGATAGTCATTATTCACATTAAACTTGTACTTCAACGCCACGCCAAATTTCCATGCTTCCGGGTCCATCTCCTGATCGTCGAAGCTGTACACTGCTGTGTATGCTTTACATTGGAGCTTCTGCAGATCCATCTCAAAGGCCGGTCCTAGATCCACCGGTGCATACACACAGCATGTCGGAATTGGGACTTCTAGTTGTCTGATCGGCTGGCACGAGTAGAGTGCGCTGCACATTTTCGCTCCTGCAAGAATTGTGGGTGCATGTAATATAATATGTTCATGGATACGAGAGAGTTTTCGGGTAGATTTGATGATTGGAGTTTGAATGACCTAATTTAGACCCGATCAGCCTAGCTAGTGACCATGGCCTTGAAATAGACCCGACCTGCCCAACCCCGTCTACTGGGATGGGGGGGGGGGGTTCATCAACTTCCATTGTCTAATGGGACAAAGACTCACTATTCCTCGGTTTTTGAGTTTGATGGAATAAAGCAAAATGACTCGCTAAACATGCTACAGTTCTTTGTATTGTAAAGTATCAATCACTTGATGCAATGTTTGACGTAATTATCATTTTTGAGTCATTTGGAAACAATTTTCGGTGTTAACACAGGGTAAAACTGTGTTAATTTGACCCTATTAACCTACTAGTTGGCTGTAATGTAATCATATGAGTTATGAAGGTGTATGTGTACCTGCACTATCACACTGAGGAACATCACTAGTATTTCCACTGATGGCGCCCTTGTATATAGGAGAAGAATCGAGTGAGCAGCCTAGCAAGGCAAAGACGGTGTTGTCTTGGAATGTAAAAGGCGCGGCCCAGTCGAGGCTGAAACCTTTGCTAGGCTGAGAACAAAAGCAAGTGGACATGGAAGGGTCTGAAACATACAAGACCTCTTTCTCATAGTCAATATTTGTGACATGGTACGACCCAGTGTGGGTCGTGAACATGAGCATGCTTCCATCATTGCAACTTATGTACTTAGTGAACCGCGGGTCTCCACACCCAGGGCCGCTACCAAACGGGTAGCGGAGCTGGATGTCACCACAAACACGGCGACATACTTGGGCGCGGACCAATGGGAAGAGGACAAGGCCGAGGAGGACGAGGGCGAGACGGGATGGGATCATGGTCAAGTGAAATTAAGGGTGTAAGAAAGTGCTAGGAAGTATATCAATGTACATTTATGAAAGTGGTTGATATTGGTAGAATTAGAAAGTTTGAGTAAGTTTGAAATGCAGAGAATAAGGCAAATGTAGTAAAAGGACTCATGAAAGTGTGTATATATGGGAATTTGATTCTTTTGGTTTTATGTATGCCATTTTTTTTAACCTTCTGAGAGTGTTTTCATTGCTCTAGTTAGAGTTTGGCCAAGAGTAGGGTCGGGCCAGGCTATTGGAAGGCTAGGCCTTTTTTGCTCAACCCGAGCCCAACCCAGCCATATGGGAAGAGACCCGTGTCGGGTTGGCTATAACGCGATCCAAGACCCATTGATTACAAAAGATTATAAAAGAACTTAGATATAATCTGAACTTGATCTAATAAACTTGTGCCTAAGTTTTTGAGAGGATAATCTCAAACTCTTTTTAGCCTGGTAGATTTGTAATCTTTGTCAAACTTGGTAAAATTAATTCGTCAAATGATCGATCTAAATCAGATCCAAAATCCTACAAAGTATGTTGAGTCCTCCGCAGCGGACTTACAGAACAAGCGAGGGACAAGGCCACAAGCAAGTGAGGTTCCATTCTAAAACCAATTGATGATAGGAGTAGCCCACTAGCTTATAAACATGTCCCATTGCTATTAATCCGCCGATGTGGGAGGTTGGTGCCCCTATGTCGCCGAGCTCTCCCTCACCCGATGCTACTTCGCATCCAACTAACCAGGCTACTTCGCACTGGTTAGCTCCAAGGAAGGCCAACGATATGAGAGAACTATTTCTACACACATGGGAAGAGACCACATGTGTGTTGGCTAGCATCAAGCTCCCCCTCACTCGGTGCTACTCCGCACCCTGATGCTTAGTCTTGCATCAAGTTAACTAGGTTACTCTGCGTGATGGTGCTACTTCGCTCCATCTCTAGTTAACTAGCAAGGAACTCGGTGGTGGTTAGTCGACAACGACGATTAGTCAGTCCCATATGGATGGCCATCACCACATCACACCTTGCGATCCCAAGCCGAACCTTCGACTATGATACCACTTGTTGAGTCCTCCGCAGCGGGCTTACAGAACAAGCGAGACGGACAAGTCTACAAGCAAGTGAGGTAACCCACTAGCTTATAAACATGTCTCCTCGCTATTAATCCGCTGTTGTGGGAGGTTGGTGCCCCTACGCACGCATGAGAAGACCTCAACAAAGTACAACCCCAGTTGGATAGTATATTGTTTAAAATTATTTCAAATCTAATTTTTTTACTCTAAATAATCTAAAAAGACCAAATTAGAAGTTATTGATCCAAATGGACCTAACAAATGCTCAATCGACCCAAGGCGCCCTTCTCAAACTGCCTGAAACTTGACATAGATTTTTCAAAAAGATGATAAACTGAAAATGGCTTAACTGGCTTGATGATTAATCAATAATCGGTACAGGCGTACAGTCTAAATTAAACATGACAATAAATTAGCTTGATAACGAACCCAATTCTAAATTAGCCTACTATATCATACTCTGTAATCGATTTAAAATTTACTTAACGCTAAGCCAACCAAACCTAACATAACATCTAACTTTAATTCGTGACAAACTTGATCCAAAATTCCAAACCAAACCCAACTTAAACCGACTTAACCTAAAATCAAATCGATCTAACCTAAACAAATCCGACTTTATACTCGGTTCAATTAACCCGACCCAAAAATAACTCGACGCAATCCCACTCTCAAGTCTCAATACACACTCGTACAGTCGTACTCCCTTCATTTCAATGTTAACAATTTCACCATTGTTGCACCATTATTCTCCTTTTCATTTCTCAATGTATTCATTAATTCATCATTGTAAGTCAATTTTCTCTCTATTTTTATAACTATTTTATTCATACTTTAATTTCATATTCATTTACCTTGATTGTTTGTAGCTTCATCGCATGAATTATATCTTACATTTGCATTGTTGTATCATGGGATCAATCAAATTTGAGTTATTAATAATGGATTTTATTCTACGTCGTTGTTTTTTTGTTGAATTGGTAGTAATGGTGGTGTAGTTTTGTTGTTTTTAGTAGTGCACGCCAAGTGTTCGATG
>JAUEKU010167021.1:0-11622 GCA_032274805.1 Gypsophila paniculata
ACCCTAATTCGATGAATCTGGGGATCAATTTCAATCCAATTCAAATCATGCTTCTATTATTACCTTGATTACATGTCATGATGTGTCCGCCAAATTCCGACCTTCTAGCTCGTTGTTCATATGGAGTACTCTCGTATTTTTTATTTTTATTTTTAGAATAGAAATAACATTTTCAAGTGTCCGTGCCTTGAATAGTCTAGACCTTTGTTTAACCAATTGTCCGACTCATATCAATGGCATGAGTAGTGTAGCGCTAGGGTCTGATTAGGTCTGATTACTGTCTTTCTTTTAGCAGTAATACCTACTTTTATTATTGTAATCAGATTACGTCTTGATTGTCATGACAGGATAGTCCTGCTGTCAAACCTGCACGCCTCACGAAATTGGGGGTTCAACCTGCTAAAGGGGTACGTTTCTATATGAACTTT
This sequence comes from Gypsophila paniculata, assembly GCA_032274805.1. Lineage (NCBI taxonomy): Eukaryota > Viridiplantae > Streptophyta > Magnoliopsida > Caryophyllales > Caryophyllaceae > Gypsophila > Gypsophila paniculata. The sequence goes on from JAUEKU010167021.1 coordinate 429, forward strand.
CGAGTCAAAGGTGAGGATGGTTTGTATACTACTTACACTGCTGTAGTGCTGGTCTTGCCTGTTAAAATGGGCACCCGACTCGAGTCCCTTGAGAAAGTGGTTGTCTCAGGTTAGGCTCTCTTCTTTCATCCCATCCACCTTGTCCTCATTAACTCTTCTTGCATTCACAGATAAAAATTGTATTATTCTCTCTGACTACCCCTTTTCGCAGGGGCTATCTTGAAATGATAATTCGATAATTAGAGTTAACACTTGATGCACCTGGTTTATTAAGCGGAGTATCATGAATCGATTGTTTAAATCCCCATTTTGCTGTTTTAAAGCTTTTTTCTAACTAAGCTCGACTAAGGAGATTTGAACATGAGACTTGTTTAGCAGACTTGAGATACTAGCACTGACTATTATTAATTACACCATACCCCTAACACGTTCACTCAACTCAAGTTCTGTTTTTCGTGTCCACAAAAATCACCTTTAGCTATAGCCCAGATGGCCGGGGCCTGGACCTGCCCTTGCTCCATTTTTTTTTTTTTTTGTTGGGACATGTTAATGATAATGATTATCGGCTTCATGTTGGCTGACATTCTTTTCATCTTGTGAATTATCCGATATCATTAGTAAGGATGCCAGTGTATATTGTGACCTCGTGTCCGATATAGTACCTTGACCCAGATCTGTGTATTCCAGAGACCCAGACACAGACACAGACCCTGATCCCGACCACTGGTCTCTGTTTTCTACAAGCAGAACAAATTCTTTAGCGTATAATTTAGCTTCGAAGTACACGAGGAATACATAACGTCCCAAAGTTAATGAACTTCAAAAGTAAGACAATCCTAGTGTGCAAGCTGTTCAGTAACGAAAGCCTAAATTAACATTGACACTGTCCAGAGAAATCTGAAATTTAGAGAGAAGGTGTGACCTGTAACTGTGTTTTTCTTGTTTGTTCTGTTCGGAAATCTCTTCTGCATTTGTTGTAAATGATAAGAATTCCGCAACACCTTTTGATAGTTATTGCTTGATGGTCAGGCAACTCAAAGAAGCGAAAGAAGTTAGTTGCTCTTTACAAGTTACCAGGTGCACCAATGATGGGCATTCACCATCGTAATGACGAACTAATGAATGAACTAGTTCATGGGTAATTTCTCTAGACCCTACTTTTTCTGCAAGTATCAACAATGTTTATTTTCCTATTGGTTACTGACCATGGTGTTAATTTCTCAGATTGGATTCTGGCGAGCTTCATCGTCTTGCCTTCAACCTGTTATTGTATGTGATCTATCCTTAAAGTCTTTTTCTTCCACTCCCATACTTGAATATTGATTTGCGTTGTATGGAGTATATTTCAATACATTTCTCTTTTTTGACCTTGAAGGGAGGAGATTAGGCGCGAGAGACCGAGCTTGAAATTAAACATGGTTAGCAATGTTGACCTGCTAATAGCATCCGTTGAATGTACTTTTGTTTTGATATCCCCTCACATTTTCCACATGTTGGCAGGCAAGGAAGTCTGCTTCATTCAAATGGAGTAATCTTATGGAACATGTAAGTTTATCTTTCTGTTTCTCTCCCTTTATAACGGGGCTTAATCAACAACTGGAACTGTGAACGACTGGCTGTATAAAGAAAATGAAATGAAAAGAAAAGAAATGGAAACATCAGAAGTAATCAATCTTAGACTTCATATAAAAGTGTTGGAAAACTTCTTTTTTTTGTAAAGAGATTTAGAGAAAAGACAGTGACTAATTAGCAATTAGAAATAATTAATTAATAAGTGAAAATTAAGTCCATGAAAAATCGAATAATGCAAAAGCAAAACTAATTCAAATATTGAGAATGTTAAAACTGATGTAGTGTGGCCAAAAGTACTGCAACCAACCTGTGTGGAGACTACAGTGGCACCTTATATTACCCAGACCCCTGTGTGGGTGTCCATAGTCTAAATTTGATGAAGTGTGGCCAAAAGTAGTGCTGCCAACATTGGGCGTCTTTGATGCGTCTTATACATAAACCACAGCTTACAACGGCAAACATCCTTGCATTACTATTTAATTTACATATTTTTTTCTTATATGCTGTTGTGGGTTGCCATGTTTTATTTTGCTTTTATGTTTGTAGGCCCGCTTTAAAATCTGAATACTATATTTTTGCATAATTCCTTTTGCAAGTTCTTGCTTGTTTGGAAAAAAACGCTTAGGATTTTTACGAACTTCTTTATTAGGCAAGTCTTTCAATGCTGTACTGGGCAAAGTCTTTCAATGAGCCTGTACATGTTTGGACGCAGGAATAAAGATCAAAAATAGATAGTTTGCAGCTAGTAATGCACACACTTACAAGCACTTACAATGCATTGTTGCTTGTCCGAGTCTGAACAGCGTCTGCTACATCACATTATTAGGCAATAATTTAGCTCACTAAGACTTTTTGACGTGTAATTTACTGCTATTGTCATATTTGGTTGCTTGTATGACGATTATAAAGCGCTTCAACAACTACAAGGGTAATCAGTGTTTATGGATGACACGTACTTTGCTGAGGGCTTTTATGCAATGTTGGGGGAAGATCGTGTTCGGTATTCCTATCCATTAGTGTGTCTCTAATTGCTTGCACTTATCTTGCTCACGCTTGTGCGTTGTCTCTTAAGATACTAAAGTAATATAAATCTGTTTCTGAATTTTAAAAGTGTTCACTGCAATTAACATGTTGGTTTGCTTGTATAAATCTGTTTCTGAAACATAAAAGTGTTAAAACAGCAAGAGAAATCGGTGTTTATGGGTGAATCATGTCATCTTTTCTTATCTTGTGTCCAATGTTTTCAGGAGAAGAGGTCATTCATAATGCGTGCAGCTAAAACACTAAAGGAAAAGCAGTCTCTTTGTGATCCATAGAACATGAGGTACACACTTGATTTTTTCATATGAATGTTATTTTGACTTTATTTTAATCCTTTTGATTTAGAAGACACTACCGTGGCTGTAAATCCCGGCAAAATACCTAATGTGACCGTTTGATAAAGGTTTTCAAGATTTTTGCTAGACATTTTACTGCATTTTGAGGCAATATTGGTCTCATTTACTGACGCTACAACCAATACCATAAGGGCGACTGATACTAAGACTATGGGGACGTTGGGTCTAGTAATGGTAACAGAAGGAATCAAGAAAGAGACAAGGGAAATGGAATGGAATGACCCAAAATGATGGAAGTTAGGTTATATTGAAAGAAAGGGAACAGCTAATTTCTTATCCACCTTAATCACTACCCCCAACCCTCAACAGTACTATCCTAATCACTCGAACGATCTTCCCCACCAACCCCATAGTGACTTCCACAATACTTCCCCAGTCGAATCCATCCCACCTATGCTATGACCCTTCTCCCTTCGCCATTTGACCCACCAAAAACCAAATCTGAAGTTCCCTTGGTCACATTCACACCGGATGGCGGCGGGGGAGGCGTTACAATAGGTAGGGGGCGGGGGGTGAGTTTTGTATGGGTGGGGGCCTTGGACTAGTGACGGGGGAAGATGGTCTTAGTGGTGAGAGTTTCGGGTGGAAGTGGTTACCCGGGGTTAGGGAAGTGGATGAACAGGATTTCAAGTTAATGGGAAAACTAAGAAAACAAACACCAACAAAGGGAAACGTGGAATTTCATTCCTTTCCTAAAGATCCCAAAGACCCAAACTTAACACACCCGTAATGTTATCTCCGGTGATTATCTTTTTCTTTTATGGTACAGGTGGGAATGACTTCTTTTTCTTTTATGGTACAGGTGGGAATGACTTGAACATGGTCGCTGGTCATGTAATACAGTACTACTTGGACTAAATAATCCTCTGATCTCCAGCTTAAGGGTGTTGTAACTAATAATAACAAAGATTTGATACTTTATTTTGCAGCATCTGTTATAGTCTATGTTTGCTAGTGTCTTATGATGCACAAACTCTTTCGGTTGTTGATTAGTGATGAACCTCTCTAGTTGTTTATGTCAGCTAATTGGAATGGTACTTTGCCATTAATTGAAACGAAGTAGTCATTATCCTGCTTATCATAGAATGAATTCTACATCGTAGTAAAGGGATGATTTTTTTTTTTTTTGGGTGTCAGGTAAAGGGAGGATGTGTGGTTCATCATATATGCAAACATAGCATACTAGAAATTTATGCTCTCCTCATAGACTATATAAGAGTCTTTCAAAAGAAGACAGAATGGTTGGACACAAAGGGGTTGTTTGGTCCTGGGAATAAGGAAAGGGAAGGGAATCAAAGACCACAGTTCCCTTTGTAAGTGTTTGTTTACACCATTTTTCCATTCCCTTTCTCCCCTCCGCTACCCCAAATTGGTATACAATGATTCTCCCACTCCCCTAGTCAGGGCCGTCCAATAGGGCGACCAATACGGACCACGGAACAGGGCCTCCAATTTTAAAGGGTCTCATAGTATTGAACACACTTTATGTAGTTAATTTTGAAGTGTAAAATCATTGAATTCATGTAGATCAGTGACAATATTTATGTCAACTTGGCACCATACTTAGGTTCAAATCTACTTAGGAGCATTTTTAAAGGGCCTCATTTTCAACACTAGCACAGAGCCTCTCGAATTTTTAAGAATTTTTATGATGGCCCTGCCCCTAGTTTTACCTATTCCCTCTCCCGTCGACATAACTACCTCCTACACCAACCACATTGGCCACCTCAACTTCACCACTAGGGTTTTAAAGAGCCGAGTTTGAATTCGGCTCGACAATATGTGAGCCGAGCTCGATCTTAATGAGGCTCGGCTCGTAAACTCGGTTAGACTTGTTTTAATATTTTTTTATGGAATTTTTTCATGGTACTTTTGAGTTTTACAACTTTTCCCAATGGTACTCCTGTTTTTAAGAATCTGTCCATATCAATGGTACCTCTGGAGTTAACGGCAGTTAAGTTTATGTTAGTTTATGCTGAATTAGCACGTCATTAGCCATTTAATCTTTAATTAACATCTTTTAAAAAAAAAATCTAAGTATCTATACGGTCTGGCAAGATGGAGAAAAAACCGCTTAGATCGATCTACGTTGAGTTGGAATAGCTGAGGCAAAGCCATTCATGTACTTGCGTGCGAAGTAGGGGGGCACCTACCTCAGGGGCCGTGAATGAGAGGCCTCGCTGAGTGTGTTACGGCAGCACCGGGACTTCTGTGATCCGTATTTTAGAAAAATTGCTTCCACAAATCCATATCCGTCCACCTTCCTTTCCCAACACCACCACCGTCGATGCGGATGCCACCAACAACCACACCACCACCGTCGATGCCCATAGTCTACATTCTTCAGTTCCACAACTAATTAACCTCAAATTTAAACAAAAACTTCCAAAGATTCACACATTGCTTACTATACGTATTACCTTGAAGGCTTGAACTAATTATGACGCCGTTAATTTCTTCACAAACGGCACAAGTGCACAACATAAGACTTTCCAACATAATACTTCGTAGTAGATTAATGGCAACATAATAGTCTCTAACTGTAAGGAGTCCAAGGAAAACAAAACCGCAGGAAACAATCAATGCCCCAAAACCAGGCTATCGCTTTCGACTCTTTTGGATACAATCATGAATGTAGTTGTACAACTACAACTCAGGTCTCAAGGGTAAACACAAATTTTCACTTGGGTAGTTTCCAGCTAACTCTCAGCTAAGCTACATTCATTCTGCACTGGCCTTTTTGGGATGCTTCTACTTGGCGGTGAGTTCGTAAGTAGAAGATGGACGACCGATAGAGAGGAGCACTGAGACGAAAAGCCAGGCCGTATCGGTGTAGTTGGTGCGAATTGCAAGATCGGAGGTTGTTATTTGGGATTCCATGGTGAATTGGAGCTGAAATTGGGGGAAATTAGGGGGAGATGTTGTGCAGGACGAGTGAGAGTGGATTTGGGGATTGTGGGACGAGGGCGTCGACGGTGATGATGTGGAATTCATGGGGGAACTGATGAATGTAGATTATGAGCGTCGATGGTGGTGGTGTTTGGGAAAGGGAGGTTGATGGATATGGATTTGTGGAAGCAATTTTTTTAAACAATGTATATGTTTAGTAATTTAGAATATTAGTAATATTTTATGGTTTAATAAGTTACTTAGGGAAGGGAAAGGGAAACATTACCCCCCCTTTCTCTTCTAATTTCTTTCCCTCCATCCCCAAGGGTTTCACTGACCCTTTCCCTCCATCACCAACTTCAACCGTGACGGACTGCCACCACCTCCGATCACTCCGCAATGGACCCCACTCACGCCCATTAATGACATGTGCCCACCATACCCAACCCCATCCCCACCTCCGACACCACCTCAAACGCCTTAGAAAACCCACTCCCTTCTTCCACTGCCACCAACCCCCTCCCCACATCACCAAAACTGCCGAAAAAGAATCCCCAACCAGTCAACCACCGACCACCATGCACCACTCGCCGGACTGCCCTTCCTACCCCCGAAACCCCATTACAACCATTCGAAATTTTTTGAAAATTTCGAATGGTTGTAAGGGGATTTCAGTGGGCTGGGAGGGCAGTTTGGTGGGTGATGAGTGGTTGGGGGTTCTTTTCCGACAGTTTTGATGGTGTGGGGAGGAAGTTGGTGTGCGGGTTGGTGGTTGATAGGTCGGTGATGGTGGTTGACAAGTTGGTGGCATTGGGTCGGTGTATTGAGTTGGTGTATTTACATTCCGTTTCTTTGTGCAACCAAACACCTCGGGAATTGAGGGTAATCCTATTCTATTCCCCCTCTAACCCTTTTTCTTTTCTTTTTCCTTTCCCTATTGCGAACCAAACGCCCATAAATGACTAATGACTTGCCAACTAAGCATAAACTAATATCAGCTTAACTGCCGTTAACTCCAGGGGTACCATGGGTACAAAAATGAAACATGTGGGATACCATGGACAAATTCTTAAAAACAAGTAGGGGTACCATGAGAAAAGTTGCAAACCTCAGGGGTACTATGAGAAATTTTCGATTTTTTATGATCAATTTTCCTATTTTTTTTTTTTGAGTTTTTTTATGTTTAATCACTTATTATTTTCATTTGCTTTTATTTAATCACCTATTATATTTTTTTTTGTTTAACCACCTACTAAGACTTTTTTTTTTTTTGCATAGTTACCACGAGGTCGCCAGAATTGTGTTTTGAGTAATTTTTTGACCGAATTGCCCTTCTTATAAACATGACTACCACCTAATATTCACTTTCCCTATTTTTATTCATTTCTTTCTTATTAGTTGCTTTATTATTATAACTTTGGAAAATTTAACAAATATAATTTCAAATATCACTCATCTTCTCAAAATAATATCGTTTACCATTAATCTCGCAATAATCCTAAGTTTAAACCCCATCTTCTCAAAATAGCGTTGCCTAAATTCTGACCTGGTATTCAGGTAATTGCTGACGTGAAAATAACGAAGGGACGATTGCTTTTATAATTAAAAACAAATAATAATATAAATAATACTAATTATTAAAAAGCATATCATCCCCATTCTTAGGTCACTCAACATTTTCATTGTTTCCACAAAGTTCTTCTTTAGGTCAAATTTCACCATCCCTCATCAACCACTTATGGCGACTATAATGCTTGTTTCTTAAATTATTGTCACCCTAATTCCTTGTGCATAGGCTCAAATTATGTGTCCTAAAATTTTGCAAAATTAAAAGGAAATATTTTTTTCAAAATGGTAACATTAGCTTTATAGTTTGATTTGTCTTCATAAATTTTTCGAGATTTATCTTTATTTTGGATTCTTATTGTGTATTTTTAGGTCATGTTAAAAACTATACTCTGTATTTCGTATTATACAGAGTTTATGTTGTACTTTAAAGCGTCTCTTCAACAAACGGATTAAACTAAAGCGATATGTAATATAGTACTCGTACGTTTATTATGACAATGCTAAGAAAGTTTATCGGATTTTTTTCCGATTATTTTGGCAATGTAATGATTAGCTGACTGCGATATTGCAACTATCGTCTTAAGCGATGAAAATTGTTCACCAAATAAGGTATTACAGCCTCTTAAGCGAAAAGTTCGCAATCACCTTTCAAATTTCAGTTTCATTATTTTGTAACGAGTATAACAAATTATCTTACATTATTTTTAGTTACCATAATCGAAACATTAAATTCTGAAAGCTGAATATGATTGATAGTACAACATATCAACCAAAAATTGTTGAAAAATATTTGAGTTTACAAATCTAGGATGGACGCAATTCATTGCGCACAATTTGGGCGGTTTCATTGATCATAAAATAAAATCAATTAATGCACCCATTGTTAAACATGGATCAAAGAAACTAACTTCTACCATCCAATAACTGTCCAATCAATAATTCCAAGTTTCTTATGTTCTTTAAACATAAGAATAGTTTGTTAGTGCAATAAAGTCTAAAGTTGCAATCCCATTTATATATATTCATCTCTAACTACCAAATTATAAATCAACCAGCAAATTTCTAGCTTTCTATATTTGCTCGAAGAGGATCTTTACCATTTGGGGTCTTTCTTTATGTTCGGTTAATCACTGAACCCGTAGTCGTTATCAATTGGTGTACACTGGACAAATTCTAGGTAACTGCAATCATATGACGTAGAAAATTTAGACCGTATTTTCTACAGAATTGCTTCGATATTACTCAAAGACTTGCCGATAAACCACACTCATAGGGTTTTATGATATCTTTTCTTTTTCTTCGTCAATCGTTGAACTTGCAGTTCAATTAGTGCACAATGGTTAAATCCCAAGTGTGTAACATAACAAATTTTAGGCCGCATCATTATTTCACAAATTGCTAGGCCACACCAAGAGGATTTCGGGGAGTTTTTATTTTAAAAACAAAAATGCCATGAAATATTTTGTCATGTACTAGAAATTATAACATTTGATGGTACATATTATGACGACTGAAAACGGATAATTGCATGGAAGTATATAAAATTCAGAAATTGATTGGCAACAGTTTGGAATATGGTACGTAAAAGACACCTTAAAACGTAAGGTACCCCATGTGGCCAATATGCTTGTGTATTATGATCAGTCCAATGAGATGTCATGTATTGATGTATTCATCTTTATGATCCACTAGTATTCCCATTGTAGTCTATAGAATTCATGACCGCATGATTCTCACAACTTTATTTTTCTAATCATATAATCCGTAAATGTTCATCTTTTGAAATTAAATCATGCGAAAAATGTGTGTTCAAGCGATACTTTAAAAATAAAACGTAAATATATATGGTTTTGATAGAGCAAATGTTGTGAATTTAAGTGTTAGCCAACATTTAATCACTAATATTACACAAATAATATTATCATCGTGAAATCATTTATATACACAAAGATAATATCTTTTTCATTAGGACGACATTGTGCTGGTATGATTCTTCTAATAGTTTTTGTCACAGTATTTTAGGATAAAACGTTCTCAATTTTACCATTATAATAGGTGAGCAATGACTTATCTAAAATCATTTTCTCAAATATCACCCATCATATCTCCGTCGAAACTCATTAAGAGAAATCAACAAAGCATGAGAAATTGGCAACTATTGGCCAGAAAGCTCTAACTAACATTAGTGACGACAAGCTCACCAATGTAAAGCATTTTTGCAAGGAAAAAACTATATTAACTCCTACGCAAACATACGTAAATTAATAATTTTCTAAATAAAATATATGAAGTCAATATAATTTAATTAAATATGAATCATCCACGAGGTCACCACCCGATTTAATCTTGATAATGGCTCACGACTACTTGTCACGTCGCCATACCTAATCATATTACGTAATTTCCTACTCAATTTAAGTTTAATTATAATTGTGTGTCATCATCTCGTTTTATATACTGAATATGGTATAATTTTATATGCTTGTTTTAATAGCTTAATTAAAGCATAGGGATAGGTATTTGGTTATACGTATTGTTTTACGATTAAAACACGCTCACAACTTTAAAGACTATTCACGATGATATTCATGATTAGAGCTCGACGATTAATTACATGAATATTGGCTATTTGGCTATAAATTATTTTATATCGAAGGAGTATATGAAAACGTTAATTTGATTAGTAGAGCAAAAGAGTAGTATTGGGCCATATAGCATTGGGCCGGTCCTAGTTAGACCCTGAACAGAGGCTCATCTCACTCTTAGTTAAGCCTGATTAAATGAACCCATGACACGTAGCCGACGTAGGTTACATAGAAGGAGGCCCAATATAAGAGAGACGTGAAAATAGCCGTAAATTTCTTATATCGGTCAGTTTTTAAATCTCGCAAATTTTTGATTAAGACGGTCTCACTATAAGATAGTCATGTAGGTATTTATTTTTTTATTTTTAAAAAAGCAGTAAATCTCGCACAATCTCTACCTCTAGGTAAATGAAGATAATATAAAGTGATGAAGAGTACTATTTTATTACCCTTTTTTTAATATACGTGGCTAAGAATCTAAGATCGATTGAGCTTTATATTAACTAATGGTTGTTGGAGTTGTGCTTCAAAAGAAGCCTTTTTGTTTTTTTGTCCCACATAGACAAGGAGTTAGAGTTGGTGGGTTTATATTGAACCCACCTCTTGGTCTTACTAGATGAGTAAGTGGTAAGTGTCTTACCCACCACACGCGCGCGCGCCACGCCGGGCCGGGCTTGGGCTTTGGGAAAGCACCTGTGGTGCGGGCTATGCCCACTTTCTACACGTTTTTAATTAATCTGTCACATGGTCTTTGCTTGGGGGCTACTTCTTCTTGGCCCAATGCATGGGTGTCTTCAGACACTTGTTCTTCTTCTCGCGCATGGCCACCACTTGTCGGCCCATGCATCTCGTTTTTTGGCTATAAAAGCCCATCTTCCCCAGCTCACAATACACAAAAAAAAAAACACAACAACAATCACAAAAACAATTCTCTTCCTTTGTTTCTTCTGTTTTCTCGAGCTACTGTTTTCGGCCTACTGTACTCCGGCCAGCTCAGTCTCTTCTTCCTGTTCCACTGCTTTGTTCGTCACTCCTCGTGACTGTTCAGCAGAGTGGTCGTTTTGTTTCGAGTCAAGGCAACGTTAAGGTAGTAGCTCATCTACGTTCTTACGTGCACTAAGATCGTAGCGGTTGTGCAATCCTGGGGGTCGAATGCCATTGGGACCGTGTGCAGTAGACGGG
>JAUEKU010167031.1:0-11620 GCA_032274805.1 Gypsophila paniculata
AAAAACAAAACATAAGTATTTGTCTTGTTGGTTATGGTTAAAGACAAAGCAAAAGAAGACGTGAGCTTAAAATGTGCGAATTAAGCTAAAGTCACTTTCTCAAAAAGTCATGTATCACTCATTCTCCACTACCTTCGCCTTTTATTATATATATTTAATTTAATTCATATTTATATTCTTTAATTATTAATTAATTTGGTTAATTAAATTACTTGGTGATGTCAGTGAAATTGATTGGGTATTTATTTTAGTAATTTTATGTATGTTATTTAGTTCACTTGATGGATTGGTGACGTTATAGAAGTTTTTCTTACTTGAACTGTTGATTTTTAATTAAAATATATGGAGACTGGAGTACATATATACATACATATATACTTATTGTTGGGCAAGTGTCGTGTCGTTTTTATCGTTCTATCGAAATAATATTTCTACGTAGATACTCTATATATTTATTCGTAGATAACATAGATTTTGTTAGTGAAACATGATCAAAAGCAATACAAATAGAGATAGATGTAAATTAACTGTATAGTTATAATTTAATGGCAGGAGGTTTAATCTATACTTAGTTATTTGTTGCTATGACAATTAATGTATTTACAAACACATAGAGCAAAGATTCATATAATCAACAAAGATAACTATGCCTCGATAGTTCTATAAAAGCTAAAAAGTTATATTTCGGTACTAGTTCTCATGTTAAATAATCTCAAATAATCATACAGACTATAAGTCATGTTTTATTCAAAATACTAATGTTAAGAGCATAAATCGCTAGCTTCCTCCCTCATCCCAATGATTTATTATTTATTTGATTTTTATGTGAAAAATATTTCAAATATAGATAACAATTGACTAGGACACATAGACTATAATACAAAACACATTGTTAAATGCAAAAATTACTCCATCCGTCCCACTCAATTGTTAATAATATTGAGGGTAAAAACAAATACAGAGTAAGTTAACACACATGTGTCATTAAAACATGTACACTTACATATTAATTATATAATAGTTATAAAATCTACAAAAATATATCATATATAGATTCTCAAAAATCAAACGTTAATAATTAATTGAGTCGAAGGGTGTAAGTAAATATCAAAGAAAAAGATGGGAAAAAGACAAAAGAAGAGTAAAGAGAGACCACACAAAAAGAGAGAAAGCACTATTCTAAATTTGGAGGTATCCTTAACAAACTTGTCCTATTTGTCTTAAATGAAGAAGGGGATAAATACCAAATACTAGTATATATGACTCTGTGTATGTATAACATTTTGGTGTTTAGTGTTTGCATTCAAACAAATACACTTTTTGGAAGCATATTTTAATTTGTGAGCTTCCATGCAAATTCCACACCTACAACTACACTTACCCCACATTAGAAACAAATTCTGAGTAGTAGGAGTTACGTCCCTTTGTTTGTCTTTGTTATGGCATGTTTGTACCCTTGTGTTGCTTGGGAATAATCTTCTTTAGGGTTGTTTTTCTTTGTTTTCTTTTCAATTTTAGAATGAAACGGTGTCATCTGATGATAATATGATCATTGTTTTACATGAGAATCATATTCAATATGTAAGTAGAGTAAGGGATGGAAACATGGTACCTTCTGATTGAGCTATATTATTGTCGTTTCCTTTTTCCCTATTATTCTCACGTATAAACTCACGTCGAGTTAAAGCTAACATCTCTAAAAAAATTATTCTTTGAAGTTTTATTTTTCAGGAAAAGAAAACAAATCGATAACACTAACTTATTTTGTTTATGCCGATGCGAGCAAAGGAAAGAAATTTCACATTTCCTTCTAATAAAAGAGTTTTGTAAAAGCAAACTTAATGCTAATGAACTTTTACACCAAAACCGAAAGAGATTAACACCAAAGCGTGTTAGGTCCCCTATATCTACAAGCTTTATTCCAGCACATTCTAATCCAATTTATTTCAACTTCTTCTCGCACAATCTATTTTTCACCTAACTCCAATCCAATTCAAACAATTTCCATCCGAAAAAACCGACTAATTTTTATAATATTATTTAAGGTACAACCAAATTACAAACAAGTAAAAGACCAAAAACAAAAAAAGAGGGCACTCCTTCACACAAATTCCATTATTCCCCCTGTTTTTTCTCCTTTGGAGATAAAAAAGAAAAGTACAACAAAACAAATCATTTCACGACAAAACTTACTAACCACGCTTTGTCTACGTTACATTACATTACATACCCACCTCATTTTTTCTTAAATCAATTCAATTCATTCAACAAAATCTCACCAAAAAAAACCCTAGAAACCTACTAAAAACATACCTACATACACTAATTACACCTATTTTTCATCAAGTCTTGGACTTTTTTTTAGGGCTTTTTATGGGTTTTCTTTCAATTGCAAAACCCACCAACAGTTTTTGCTTTGATCACTGATTTCTTTTATTTTTTTTGTTTGATTTATCTTGTTGTTTAAGCTATTGAATAAGTTCGTTTTGAAGTGTTGATTGTGATTTTGTTACTATCTTTTGTTGTATGCTTAAATTTTTTGTGGTATAGTCGCTGTTGTCGGTGGTGGACACCTTGGTCTCGACTAAAAATAGTGTTTGTTTGTAGTAAAGTCATAGACTCATAGAGTTGTTTGCTTGTTTGTAAATTTTAAGGTATTTTGTGGGAAGTTTCCTAGGGAAAAAGTGTTGCATTTTTCATTTTTAGTCGGACGTGTTTCGTTATCAAAGTGTAAAACCGGCAATAAGTGAGAAAATATCAATTAGGCAGTTATAGAGAATAGGAAAGTGATCTTTCATAATTCGTGGTGAAAAACCGTCAATTTTTGAGACTTTGTGTTACATTTGTTAAGGTGTGGGTGTATATTGTTTGATGGGACCAATGCTTCAAGACGATGGATCATCAGTAACTTCAACACCCCTTCAATTTTTCTCAATGATGTCCCCGAATTTAGGCTCGACTTATCCGTGGCTTCGAGAGCTAAAACCCGAAGAAAGGGGACTTTATTTGATTCATTTGTTGCTCACTTGTGCTAATCATGTCTCCTCTGGTAGTCTTGACAATGCCAACTTAGCCCTTGAACAAATTTCTCATCTGGCCGCCCCTGACGGTGACACGATGCAGCGTATTGCTGCCTATTTTGCTGAGTCTCTTTCTGAGAGAGTGCTCAAATCGTGGCCTGGTTTGTATAGGGCACTTCAGTGCACTAGGATGCCTGTTGTTTCTGATGAGATTGTTGCTCGAAAGCTGTTTTTTGAGATGTTCCCGTTTCTGAAGTTGGCGTTTGTCGTGGCTAATCAGTCGATCATTGAGGCGATGGAGGGGGAGAAGATGGTTCATATAATTGATCTGAATGCATCAGAGCCTGCTCAGTGGATTGCCCTCATTCAGGCTTTGAGCGCGAGGCCTGAAGGGCCACCTCATTTGAGGATTACCGGTGTGCATCAGCAGAAAGCGGTTTTGGACCAAGTCGCTCATAGGTTGACTGAAGAGGCTGAGAAGTTGGATTTGCCATTTCAGTTCAATCCTATTGTGAGCAAATTGGAGAATCTTGATATCGAGAAATTGCGTGTTAAGACCGGAGAGGCTTTAGCTATCTGTTCAGTGCTTCAGTTGCATACCCTTTTGGCCTACGAAGACGATTCTCTCAGAAGAAATCTCCAACTAGCATTGATGAAACAAGCTAATGGGGGAAGCTTCCCTGGGTTGCCTAATAAAGAAGGGGTAAACGGGCACAGCCCGAGTAATGATTCCGCGTCATCATCACCTCAATCAGTCAGTGGTTCACCAAAATTGGATGGTTTCCTGAATGCTCTGTGGGGACTGTCCCCGAAGATTATGGTTATAGCTGAACAAGACTCGAATCATAACGGGTCAGCCCTAATGGAGCGACTGTCCGAAGCATTATACTACTATGCAGCATTGTTTGATTGCTTAGAGTCCACCCTACCAAGATCGTCCATGGAGAGAAGGAAGGTCGAGAAGATGGTCCTCGGTGAGGAGATCAAGAACATTATCGCATGTGAGGGAGGAGACAGAAGAGAAAGACATGAAAAACTCGATAAATGGTTTCAAAGGCTCGATATGGCTGGTTTCGGAAGCGTTCCATTGAGCTACATTGGAATGCTGCAAGCAAGGCGGTTGCTGCAGGCCTGTGGTAGTGATGGTTATAGAATAAGGGAAGAGAATGGATGCCTCGTTATCTGCTGGCAAGATCGTCCCCTGTACTTTGTTTCGACATGGCGATGTAGGAGATGACTGAGATCCATACAGTTGATATCTGATAGTGTGTTGTAATTTCATTTATGAAATGTTTTTCTTTTATTTATTTGATTAAGAAGCAGATTAGCAGATGTATACCAGTAAATTATAGAGGAATTAAGCAATTAACTTCTTTAGATTATTTTTCTGCAAATTGTTAGTACTCCAGTATTGTTAGTACTCCAGTATTTAGTGTAATGTTCTCCTTCAATTCATCTCAACTCAAGTCGAGTCGAGAAAACAGGGCCTATAGTAGTATAGTGACATTACTGACATAGGATTAAGTTGGGCAAAAAATGAGCAGTTTTATTTGTTCACCTAAGATTGCAATATTATGCTGATAATCTACAATGTACTTATGTACTAAACAAAAGAGTTCAAAATTGGTCACTTCATATTGGCCACGTAGCAAAAGCAACTACTTCGTATAAAATAATTGAAATGATACAGTCAATCAAGGGTGCCACCACACTTCTGTGAACCTCATCTTAATAGTGAGTCTCATATGAAACGGTTTCATGCGTGACACCAACCTATGTGTATTCCTCATACATCTAACACCGTCTCATGTAAATATTTGAGGGATAAGATATGTCGAAAGTTTTTTTGGCCGAAAATTTAATGACCATGAGAGCATGAATGGCATGTGATAGGTATGGGATGCAAAATGGGATGGTGCTGAATTTGCAAGATCTGAGTACTTTACAGCAAATCAACTACGAGTACTTGATTTGAGAAAACTCCGGGCAAAATTCATACAAAAACACGACCTTTTAACTACGAGCAACGCTAAAAAAACAACAATAAAGACAGTACTTGTTAAGTGAACACGAGAAGGGCCTTAAATAGCTATACAAGAATTAGGCATCTAGAAGAATTACAACTTTTACAAGCTAGGAACCAGCTAAGTAAGAACTAGCGACCGTTGATAACCTGAGATAGCTGTTCAAAGAAAACAGGGCACATGTCCATGCTAAAGATTATAGTCTCCCTCATCCATTCATGAGCCACGTTAGCAAATGTTCCAAGGGAGATAACATCGTACATTAGCTCTCCTTCGTTGACACTAGACGTGTTTAGCCATGTCAAACTAAATGAATAACCTGCAATAAGTCGAAGTGGACTATGAATGAGAAAAATAGAAAATTATTGCTGAATCAACATAACATTTGTCATCAACCACTTAGGTCCCGAGACCACGTATTCATTGAAAAGCCTCATGGCTCTTTGGCCTTATTAGAGGGGGCGATTAAATTGATTCTAAGCATGAAAAAATTGCCTATACCCAACTCCAAATCGACATACCAACAAAGCATTTGGAGACCATTGGCAAGGCTGCAAGCTTGAAGGTTAACCCTACATAGGTGAACAAAAGAAAGAATTTGACTATACCTGACAGTGACGTTTATAACATTCTGTGGAGGAACAGTTTGTGAGCATGTCAGGTGGTCATAAAAGTATATGTATGGAGCAAGAATGACGAAACAAATAGGTCCAAGGTGGTTGTTGTGAGAGACATTTAGCATGTCTATGAGATGTCAAGATAGAAAGTTGCTAATGGGGCAAGAAATTTCTCAAAGAGTAATACTCCAATCAGCGCATAGAATAATAAACAGCTATGCAAAAGGAAGGGATACTACAATGGCCCAGAGCAGAAGTATCATTGACGGACCACAATCAGTCAACAAAATAGCCTTATTCCGAGAGACTCACCACCAAAAAGGAAGGGAAAGAGAGTAAGGGAAGGCACTGACGATAAATAAAAAGTCAAATAAATCTGCAATCTTAAAAGAACAATATGAGTATAAATCAAGTAAAAGATTACCGCTGGACTGATGAGCAAAACGGATACACTTCCCATCCGGTTGATCAGGAACGGCGACTTTCATGCCAATTAGACGCTCAAACAGACCATGCATGCATTTGTAAGCACCTAAAAGCATCACAATGCAATGCAAAGGATCAGTAATCAAATGGTAGGAACTAGACAAATAATAACATAATTTTGAACACAATAGGCACTCCACACGCACCTTCATCCACAACAATACCCTGACAAAACTCTGCCTGCACGACAATAAATTTGAAAAAATCAAGAGAGGAGAACAAAAGCCCATGAAAAAATAGGGCAGACAAATATCTGGGAAATGTACCTTGGAATGATCTCTTTTTGATTGATCTGTTGATAAATCCTTCTGCACTGATTGTTGAACATGACCAACAGTTGGACTAGCAGTGACAGGGTTAGTCTCTTGAAATAGTCTAGCACGTTTCCTAGTCATTCGCACGGGAGATTCATCAGTTTGACCGCGGGATATTTTGGGGCTACGAAAGCCGCTGTTTACATGTTGTTCTTCAGGTTGATCACAGGAGATCCTCTCCTGTAGTAAATCCCTTAATCGCTCAATCTCTACACAAAGCTGTCGATCTGCGGAAATTTGAAAGGAACATTCGTCATATAGCATGACCCATGGAGTCATGTCTACTATGTAGAGTTTAGGCAATTCAAAATAGCATCACCCTCATCCCCATTGACGAAGAAAAATAAAATGAAACCTACCAAATATAACTTTAAGGCAAAACATGCACTACGATTTGCGAATACACACGAATACATATTTTTCATCACGATACAAGGAATCTTAAATATCAATTCAATGAGCTATTCATGTGATGCTAGCTCACATATACTGCGTGCATTTTTTTCATTCATATTGTTCCCACAGAGAATGGCAGGACATTTTAAGAAACCTACCAAACTGAACTGATCTCAACTAACACACCAAAAGGAAAATTTTGAAGCTTAAAGTGGTCTTTACGGCAAAAAACGTAGGAAGTTATAGGTGGTCGGCTGGAGTATGTAAGCCATGTAGATGTTACTATATGCATCTTGAAACAAAGCGCGTGCATGTACGTTAAACAAGGAGATAATGTGATCTTACTTTTCTCTTTTTCCTCCATCCAACCTTCTTGAAGATCGATAATTTCTTGATATTTAGCGTGCCTGCAACCAAACATGAGATAAATGTCTTCACAATTACATGTTCAAAACTAACTTTCTACGAAGAGGAAGTTGATAGCCCGAATAGAGACGTACCTCTGTGATACTACTTCATTCCGTAATTCATCGTTCTCCTCAATCAACCTCTTGTTTTCAGCCTTCAGATGCTCATTCAATGTCTCAGCAGCTTCAACAGTTAAGAAAAAAAGTTCAAAACTTCATAACAACTCATTCATTCAATTAACCTTGACAATCACGAAACACGAGAAAATAATGGATATAATCCAGTGATGAAACGGTTAGTTATGCTTACCAGACACAAATTCCACAAACTTGACTTCTTGCTCTTTGTTAAATTGATCTATTTCGCTCTCCTTTGCGTTCTATGTACAGATTATAACCCAAAAATGGACGATAAATATGCAGAAAATAAAATTAAACTTAAAAGACACTTAACAGATCTCATGAAATTCACAAAAATCAACAAAATCCCGAACGATGATAAAATTGTGGAAAAAAATAGAAGCAACAGAAAATACACAAATGCTCAGTTGAGATCGTCTTACGCGTTCGACGTTCTGCTTTGTAAGTGAAAGGTGGTTACTTTGACGCTTGCTGTGACCACTTTAACGCTTATCATGACCATTTGAAATCCTCTAAAAGTGGCCACAATAAGCATTAAAGTCGTCACTTTTACTTACAAGCATACAGCCGTACTTGCAAGACCGGGTTGTACACAAGAATTACTCCAAAAAATATCATCAATTTCACGAAATTCACAAAATATGAAACCCTAACTGTCCCTAATTATGAGCTAATGAACAGAAATACGAAAAATTAACCTTAAGTTTCGAGTATTTCTCGTACAATTTCATATATAGCGCTTCCATCTGCAATTCAAACCAAAACTCAGCGTCAATTGAAAGAATTGATCACAGAAAAGGGGGGAAACTAAGAAAAAATCGAAAACCAAAACCCTAATTGTCGATAGCGGTGTGGAAACAAAATAAACTGAAAATGCACTGAAATTAAGTACAATTAAAGCAAAATAAAACAATCAATTGAAAGAATTGATAACAGAAAAGGGGTAGAACAACGAAAAATCGAAAAAACAAAACCCTAATTGTCGAAAACAGTGTCGAAAACACAAAAAATGAAAAATGCAGGTGAAATTGAGTAGAATTAAAGCAAAATAAAACAATCAATTGAAAAAATTGATCATAAAAAAAAACAAAACCCTAATTGTCGAAAACGGTGTCGAAAACAAAATTAAACTGTGAAATTGAGTACAATTAAGGAAGAAAATGTAAGAGAAAGTAGAAATTGTACCTGAAAATCGAAGGAAGTTGAGTGAATTTTGGGAAAAAATTTAGGGCAAAAAAAATTTGGGGAAAAATTGATTGTAGTTGAAAGAAGATTGCAGTTTGAAGTTCAAAAATGGCGAGAAATTAGGATATTGGGCCTTCGGAAACCGTTTTTTTATGAAATATTTTCTCGAACCGTTCTATAGGATAATATACGGGTTTAACACTGGTAGCCGTGGTAGGAGAATAATTCAAAATAACTATGGAGTATATAATGATGTTCGGTTTTATTTTAAAAGAAAAATCTTAATGTTTTTATGCTAAATAAATTTTTATTTAAAGTGAAAGTTAATTGACTTAGATAAATATGTGGTTTTTATATAAAAATATCAAGTTCCACTTTGAATTGTCCGAAATATATTATATATAAAAAAAAAGTATAATGATGTAAATGACGACAAATTAAGTCTTGTGCCATCTTTTTTCCCAAAATTCTCAAATAAGACTGACCTTTGTTAAGTCTTTTGTAAAAACAAATTAATTATTAAATAAATAAAATAAAGTGAACAAGTCATATATTTAAAATTTCAAATGCACACCGACAAAATTCAATTACGACCCATCAATCCATATATCCATCCATTAACCATAACATCTACGATCCCCAATAAACAAAACCGACCGTTCTTAACTCGCAACTCAAATCCCACCCTTGAGTTGAGTTTAGTCGGTAGGGACTGTCAGTTCTTAATCTCAGGACTACTACCATATACTCCGTAAAACCTAAAATCCTCTTCAATAAAATCAATCAAAACAATCAAATAAATATCCCCAAAATATCTTGAAAACAAAACTAAACCCTCATTATCAAAATAAAAATGGGAGGAGAAAACCAACAAAAAACAGCCCCAAATGATCCCAAAAAACGCAAGAGATCTTACTTACCTTACAATGTAACTTCCCTCTTTTTTTTTTTTTGAACTATTTTCTACATTTTTTTGTTAATTTAATTTAAATTTAATTTAATTTTAATTGTATTGTTGTTGTTGTTATGGAGGAGGAATAGAAAGCAGGAAGAAAGAAGGGAGGAAACCCAATAAAAGCAGGAGTTAAAGGGTTCTTCATAACTTGTGATGGTGGTCGTGAACACCAAGCTTCTAATGAAGCCATCAATGTTATTGACTCTGTATGTTTTTTTTTTAATTACCCCTTTTAAGTTTTGTGCATATGTTTTGTATAATTCGGTTTTTTGTTGGTAAAGATTTGATCTTTCGTCGTTTTTGAATACGTAAGGCCGTGTTCTTTTGGGCTTTTTTTTAGAGCTGAGGTGAAACTGTAAGAATAAAATCGTATTGGGAAGAGCTGACGTGAAATGAAATTAAGTAAAAAAGAATAGGGCCCAAGTGAGTAGAGTAGTATAGTTTCATTTGGTAGGTTATGGGAAGCCATCAATGTGTTTGTTTTGTTGATAAAGTTTTGATCTTTCGTCGGTTTTGAATAAGTAAAGTAAGGTCGTGCTCTTTTGGGCTTTTTAGAGCGAACGTATGTAAACTGAACTGAGGGAAGAGTAAAATTGTATTGGGACGAGCTTAACGGAACTGAATATTTAAAATGAACCGAATTATACTAAAATTAGTTCCGAAGGAGCTATGACTAGAGTGGTGTGGCTTCTGCTTGTTCATTTGGTAGGTAATGGGTGCCGTCAATGTTATTGACGCCGTATGTTTAACCCTTTAGTTTTAGCCAATAATAAATAGGGTGTTTTGTTGATAAAGATTCGATCTTTCGTCATTTTTTAACAAATGGATAGAGTAGTGTAGTTTTTGTTTGTTTCATTTGGTGGTAGGTCATTGCTTCGAGAGAAATTTGGTTGGTTTGCAATCGGTATGTTGTGGCTTGTTTGTTTTTGCGAGATTTTCAAGGGTTAGTGCCTTAGTGATTATAAGGGTTAATTTCAGTGCAATAAGTTAATTGGGTGCAAAATGGTATGGAATTTTCTAACGTATCACTATTTGTAGAAGTGTAAAGTTTTGTGTTCAATATAGGGCTTCGGAGGAAGGGATAGGAGGAATATGATTCCCGTATTTGAATACTAAGTCTGGCGTGAGTGTATTGGATCGATAGTAAACCGGGGCGATCCATTGTTTCTCTTGCAAGTCAAATTAAAATCCTAACGTAGGAATGATTTGGAAGGAAAATAACTCCACTCCTTCCTTGCCCCTCTTTCCACTATACCCATTTCACTTCCTCAACCTGTACCCAAACAAAAAAGTTCAGTTCGAGCTCTATGTTCATTGTTCAGGCACTTGAACACAGTGCTTACCTTGCATTGAAATTGTGATTCGGTTTATATGTGTGTAGCCTAAAATTTTGGAAGTGGTGACGGATATCCTCTAAGCCTCATATGCTTCAAAACACTCGAGGGAAAAAAATGCTTTCAAATGTCATTTACATAAGCGTGAAACGTAGCTAACCTTGGTAGGTACTCGGTATTATATTTCCACCTATTTACTTTGGCCTTGAGGCTTGAGGGCGTTGTTGCCTTGAGGCTTCAATATCCTTCTTATGCGTTGGTTATGTTATATGAAATCTCCCATCATGTGGTTGACCTTCCGTCACTCTGTTTTATATGGAGTATCCTTTTAGGAATTCGCTAATTTTTTTTTTCCTCTTTGGCTCGTGTATAGTTCTTTGAAGAGCTGATTGACGGAAAGGAATCCAGTTTTAAGGTGGCAGTTACATCCCAGAAACCCTTGAACAAAAAAATCACGTTCTCATACTCGGATTCTGATGAAGAAGAAGAAGATGTTGATAATGATGATGAAAATGTTGAAGACGATGGGAAGGAAGATGACAAATCAGTTATCCCTCAAGACAGTCTAAATAATGGATCAAATGTGGAAGAAATTTCCTACCCTGTAGATAAGGCTGATAAATTGCATGATGATGGATCCGAGAAGACAGAAGGTGGTGATAAGGAAGTTAATAAGGAGCAGGCAGAGGAAGAAATCAAGGAGAATGAGGAACCACCTGAAAAGAAACATTGTTCTGATAA